>JAGKTI010034696.1:0-11407 GCA_018397915.1 Birgus latro | reverse complement strand
AAAAAAAAATCGTATGGAGATACGTAGAATAAAATCTAAATACAAGAAAGGATCTGTAATAATGTGTGTGTGTGTGTGTGTGTGTGTGTGTGTCAGTGTAAATGTCGTTTCTGTGTGTATGTAAGTATGTGTGTATGTATGTAAGTATGTGTGTATGTATGAATGCATGTATCTGTGTGCTTCTTTATTTGCTTCCACCTCTTTTCCCCATATGCATATCTGCTCTACGAATAATAAAGATGTCATCACCAGATCTGAACCACTTACTTGATTCTAAAAAATTTCCCTCCTTTCTGCTCCTGCTGTGCCATCGTGTTTCTCTCTCCTGGCTAACTAACTAGCCTGTACTTTGAGACAACTCCAGACACACTCACACACACATTCTTTCTTAATTAATGCTGTCCTTCTACTACTCAAGACAACGGCTGCAATATCGCACTCACTAAGATGGTGTGTTCATCGGTCTTTGGTGCCAACGTGTGTGACTGTGCAAACCAGTTCTGAATCCACAGACTTTGTCACACAGTTGTCATGTCAAATCTGGGTTTGCTAGGACTACTCTGTTTTGTTTATGCCTCCGTTGTCTACGCTCTTCTCTATCCGGGTTCCAAGATTCTTCAGATGAATGGGTCCTTCACTGCAGAGGGCTCGTTATTATGTCAAAGACTTTGGTTTCAAGATCTTTTGATGTGATGTTGCTGCATTTCTTACGAGTTATCCTTATATGAACATTGTATTTTTTTTTTCTGTCCCCCTAGGCTGCTACGTGCTGCAGGGAGTTGGCCATACAGAACCTGCTGGGGAAGGCGTGCTTAGGTATGCAGAACATGTGTCCAGCCCATCTGAGTTGTTTATTTAGCCAACGTGGTTTCTGTGCTGGTTGACTTAGCCTGGTGAAGAATTTGTGAATGAGGGACTTTATCCTCCTCTGTGAATCCCTAAGATGTGATGTAAGCATCGGAGGTGAAATGACTCAAGCAGTTTGATGTGATGCTGGTAAGAAGTCCAGGATTCAGCACAGTATAAAAGGGTGGAGAGGTATACAGCTTTATATACTGATACCTTCGTCTTGATTCTCAAGTTGGTGTTTTCAAAGACCCTGGGTCTGAGACGTGGTTGATTCGTGCAAGGGCTTCAACATCAGTGTTATGTTTATCTGTGAGCACACTTCCAAGGTAAGCAAAATTCTCCACCAGATTTACATTTTCACCATTTATCTCAAATGCAAGAGACTTTGCTGCGTTGTTTATCTACACATACACACACATACACAAACAGACTCAGATACGCCACACACACACACACACACACACACACACACACACACCTTAGTATTGTGCAACATCAAAATTACACTGCACCACTCAACATATGCAGTCTTCAGGAGTTCTCTGAAAGTCATTTATTTCCCTGAAAAGTTAAGAATAAATAATGTTCATAGTTAGGACGCTTTCATGGTTAAGTGAACGAACTGCCAAAATATTCCATGCTGGCAGAGGATATCACTGTGATGCGAATAAGTACAGTGTATGATAATGATGGACAGTATCGTTTATCATAAGTACGTAAAACATGGAATACAGTATATCTTAATCAGTTACTCGACCTGTAGCCCGGCATTCCTTGTTGTCACGGCGTGCCAATAGGAAGAAATACCAAGCGTCCTAAAACCATGATTTGAGAGCTGCTTACCCACAGCATTTGGTGAGACTGCTAAATCTTATTTACTGCACATTTGTGTTCTTACCAGAGCTTAAATATCTTTATGACATGTCAGTCAGCCTAAGGAAGAGTACTAAAACTACAACATCAAATACTAAATTCCAGTATTATCTCCCCCAGATACACGGAAGGTGGATTCAGTGATATCTGATTTATCGATCCATTCTAAGACTGTAATTCAAACCTCTCATCGAAATTCATTATAACTTTTTCATTTGTTTTTGAAAGCAATGCTTGACATTATATTTCCTAGGATTTCACAGACTTTCTTCAACAAAACTTAATAGCTAAATTTTACCACCACACCACCACCACCACCACCACATTCACAGTCACAATACCGTCACCACCACCACCACCACATTCACAGCCACAACACCAACACCACCACCACCACAACTACCACCACCACATTCACAGCCACAACACCGTCACCACCACCACCATCACCACTGATCAACTCTGGAACTGTCTCCTTCTATCTGTTTTTCCTACTGTCTATAATCTCCAGTCTTTCAAACGCAGCGTGTCCAGATATCTCGGAATGAACGGATCTTGAATTTGGCTCTATTCTTTTTTTTTTCTTGGAGTGAACAATCTTGTAGGCATCTGACCTTTGGTTCCTTCTTTCTTGTATTAAAAAAAAACCAAGGCTTTAGCCATTCATGTCAGAAGGATAATTCTCAGGGAAGTGGATGATTCCAAAAACTTCTCCATTCCCTTAGATGAGACCACTATTGTTTCACAGAATGGGCAAGTTTCCTTTGCTGTACGATTTGTCCTTAGTAATGGAATATAGGAACTCTTCAAACAGGTCTGTGACATGAAGGACTGGGAGTAACGGTTAGCTCTTGTATTTGAGAGATGGACAGAAAAGGGATGAGAATTTGTTGCTAGACGAGTGCTACGTACCCGCCAAAGTGGTGGAGGGATGCAGGCAGACAATTCATGGAAGCAGTGACCAATGAAGTAGCGATAGAAAAGAGATAAAATGCAACAGTGCGGCGTAGAGACGGAAGTTGAAAGGAGACTAAGAGGAGGAGAGTTAATGAGGCGAAAAGCCTTTGACTCCACATTGTTGAGAAGAGCTGTACGCGGGGAGCCTTCCCACACATGAAAGTTGTACTCTACACAGGGGCGAATAAAACCCGTGCATAAAGTCAACTGCTATGCAGGAATAAAGAAGGCATGTAGTCGGCTTAGCACCTCTAATCTTTTGGAAGAATATTTTATAAGAGAGATAATATGATCTTTCCAATATAAATATCTAGAGAATGAAATCACAAGTATGTTTAAAGTTGATGCAGGATTGGGCTGGATATTGTCAAAAATTAGAGGATACTTCTGCCGTAGATTTTGTCGGGTTGAAAGATGTAAGAACTGAGTCTTGGGTGCATTGAAAAAAGCAATATAACTTTCACCCCAATAAGCCCGGTCAGATAATAGGTGTGCCATAGCCTCATCCCTTGTTTGTTGAAGCAACTGCTGAGACGGACGCTGTGGGAAGCGAAAGGAAAGGTGAAGGATGGAGTCATCAGCATGAGTCAACAGGGTTAGATTTACAGCTTAGAACATCATTGATGAATGGAAGCTGGAGAGTTGGCGAAAGGACAGAGCAATGAGGAACATCACTATTGATAACTCTAGGAGAAGAGCGATGGCTGTCTTCAACAGCAGCTATAGAACGACCAGAAAGGAAGCTAAAGATGAAGGCACAGATAATTGTCATCTTGTGTCCTACTCGACGAGACTCACCTGGGGTCTTTTCTGCTGAAACTGAATGTGGTTGATAGAAATAAGGAACATATTGGTGACAGATTCATTATTATTTACAAGTAGATCAACACGTTCCGAGAAGATTCCTTTATTTGAAGATGCTTTACTTCCATCATGACCCCTGAATGCTACATCCAGCTTGACAAGATACAGAGTTATATCGATTAGCTAGAACAAGATTTTTCTCTTGCTCTGTATTCCTCATTCTTTCTTGATCCGAGTTTCAAAATAAGTTGTGTTCAGCGCCTAGTCCAGGAGTCTCTGTTTGTAATTGTTCCATCTCACCATGCTTATGTTCCTTTGTTTCTCTAGGTTCTTTCATTTTTATTCAATTATTTTATGTTAATTTATTTTTATGCTCCATTTTTTTTACTTCCACTGTTCAACAGGATGCCTGCTCTGGTACTTGTCTTCCTTCAGAAAGGGAATGTAACTGAAGCAATCATCATATCACTGTCCACGGAGTATTCTAATAAGGGGTTTTCATTACATCATTCCCCCTAAAATACGCGCCCTTCCGTCTATGGATATCTGATAACTGACTGGCAGGGCCCAGTAGAGGAACAAAACTCGAAAAAAAGCATCTTTCAGGGTACTTTATGTTATACTTCTAAACATGTTCAGGATCAGTGGGATATTTCATTGCCAAAAGGAGTGCAGTGTCTTGTAATTATGGCTCTTCACCACTTGGCAACAACGTGTGTGTATCGACCAGAGGGTCGCTTGTGCGACTCAAGCGGCCCTCAGGTGTAACATTAGGGCAAGATGTAGCGTGGAAGTGTCCCATTACGGCAGTGACATATCCTGGTCAAACAGAGAATGCATTTTGTTAGCAAGAAAGGGTACTTCCGCACTGGGAACTTAAATGGGAGTGGCAGTCGCCCACGTCCCCTTGGGTAAGGTACTGGTGGTGAAATTGGTTTTGTTGTGGTGAGGGAAATCTATGTTTAATAAACATTATCCTCAACTCCGTATAAAGTATTGTTAGGTACTGTACTGCGTTCACAATAAAATGTTCTCAGGTTACTTTTTAAGGGAGGTGTGATGTTTGAGTTATCTGAGGGGAGCATGTGGAGTCACATGGAGAAACTGACTGACAAATGAGGAGGTGAAGGTGGATGTGGATATGATAAAAAGCGTTTGAAGAAAAACACTGAGGTGGTTTGGAGATGTGGAGAGAATGGAGAGCGGGAGACTGAGGAGGAGAGTGTATGTGAGTGAAGTGGAGGGGGGGAGAGGGAGGGGGAGGCCAAGGATGAGATGGAGGGATGGAGTGGAAAGATATATGAGAGAGGGGTGTGTGAGCTGGAAGCAGGGCAGTGAAATGGCGGGGGACAGGGAGACGTGGAGGCAGTTTGTTTGTGGCCACCCCTTACGGGCTTAAGGCGTCTGGCAATAGACTGATAGATTGTGATGTATGCTGCTAAATCTATTTGATAATTCTAATAGCACTTGTTCAAGTTCCAGTGTGTCTAGAGGAGGAACTGGATAAAATATGGAAAATTATTGATTATACTCCCATTCCAGTACCTTGGCATGAATTTACTCGCCACATCGAATATCGAATTTTGGTAAGAAAGTTAACTTCAGCATAGCATCCTCGTCACGAAGCGCTGCGGATAGGATGTAATGACAATATCTTCCGCCGCTGAGCTTCATGAAATAAGCTGCCAAAGGACGAAAATCTCGGCTCAGAGTATAAGGAGTACAGTTATTTTTCTGGCAGCCGATGGACATGTCATAATTACTGTATAGATCCACTGCCTGATACCAACATGGTGTACCACAGAACATTCCCATTCAAGAAGTGCAGTAGGCAAGCAGCAACCAAGCAATGGTTTCACGAGTCATTATAAATCCATATTCTGAAACGCTAAGAAAACAAGGAGTGCCGTTCCACAAATGTAGCCAGATATACTAAAGACAATTATTTCCACCACCATGCACTGTTCACAGCAGTTTGACTTCCCAGCAGCAGTAGGGTATTTTTGTGTTAATTAGATCACCCTGTTGGCCCCTCGTAAAAGTGTATTTTCCAAGGAGATAAGTGGCTCTTCCTCGAACTCCTGAAAAATTTCTATGCTCTATGGTGCAGTGTAAATTGGAGATTGTACAGTACTAAATATAACCGTGCCTGAATAACGAACTGACGTATAGGCTAAGGTACGAAATGTTACACTGTGTACTTGTTGCTTAAGTCGCCTTTATAGTGTTTGTGTGTGTGTGTGTGTGTGTGTGTGTGTGTGTGTGTGTGTGTGTGTGTGTCAGACTGTCACCCTCTTCCCCCTGATGAGGATGTGCCACGTCAGCCATGGCAGTGACAGTAGGGCGACGTGCAGCAGCAGAGGAGGAAGGTTTTAAGAAATGGTTGGATGATTCAGTCTGGAGCTGACACCTTGTTAGTGCGTTGAGCGGATACAGAGATTGCGAAATAGATGCAAGGAACACACACACACACACACACACACACACACACACACACACACACACACACACACACACACACACACACACACACACACGAGAAAGAGAGAGAGAGAGAGAGAGAGAGAGAGAGAGAGAGAGAGAGAGAGAGAGAGAGAGAGAGTGAGTTCAGAACATTAGGATATATCTGAGTTCAAGCATTACCTTCCTTCTCTATCGTTTCTATACTACATTACTGAAAACTACAGATCATTTTGAACTCTCACGTAAAGGAGTCATTGTGTGTGTGTGTGTGTGTGTGTCTGTGTCTGTAGAGGGGGAGGTTGAGAAGGGAGTGGTGCGAGGGAGCTGTGTGGTGGAGGAAATAAAGAGTTGGGGAAACATCTTCAGCAGTTATGTGTTGGAGAATTGGATAAGTTGGCGAGGGTAGGTGAGGTAGTGTTACGGTGGAAGGAAGGATGAGAAGGAGGGGCTAGGTGTGTCAACGGTGTGGCGGACAAGAGGAAGGTGAGTGGAAGGGATGAAAAGGGAGAAGGTAGCGGAGGGGAGAGAAGGGTAGTGGTGTACTGGAGAAGGAGCAGGTGGAAGAGATGAGGGGGCATGTCACTCGGGGTAATAACAGGAGATTGGAGTATGAGGCTTATGGATACCTTGCCGGCGACAGTTTGCCATAATGGGTAGAAGGAGCACCGTGGGAAGGGTGGGGATCAGTAGGAAGATAGGACGAAGAGTGGGAGCAGGAGATGATGCAATGGAAAGATGGAGAGGAAAACTATAAAAGCCCAAGAGGAACAGTACTAAGAAGGGTGGCGAAAGGAGAGCAGGATTAGTAAGGTACGAGAGGCGGAAAGACGAGTATGGAGGAGGAGAATCAGGACGAGAAAAAATGATGGTAATGAGGAGAAAGATAATAAAGGTAGTGGAGGGACAGGAAGATGAGAGAGGTGAAAGAGGAATATGGAAACGATTTTTTTTTTCCTGAATGCACAGGAAGAAACTGTACATCTACTATATGACAGACACTCCACACGCTGTATCAGTTAGTGTCTCGCAGTACTGCCTTCAAACACCATCATGTTCGAAAGATCCATCGTCCCTGCAGCACTTTCACAGGTCAGTGTCCCTCTGCTTTGGCAAGATTGCACTTGATCCTTTCGTTTCGGTGATCCAATTGTTGTACTTTAATCTTGCTACCTCCCAGCGATTTATTACTAAGGAAGCCTTTGTAGTAGTGAACGGGATATCATGGCTGTATCTATCCTCTGTTGAACGGAATTCTTCAGCCTGATTATAACTTTCTGGCGATTGTAAAAATGAAATAAACATTGCTGTTTGTTGGAAGCAGTAAAAACTAACTGAACACTTAAATATTCTAATATTTTAATTAGGTTCTTTGTTCTTATAGAATATCATATTCAAATCAGGACAGACCTCTAGGGATAGCATATCATCCCAACGCTGAACAAACTCGGATGAAGAATGTATAAATAAGATAAATGGCGTTAATTAAAAAAAAAGGAGATGAACAGAGGAAGGAAAAACAAATTAAAACTATAACTCTGCAACTGCCCTACTGACAGACACTAGTCTCCACCTACTGTTTCTCAGTGACGACTCAACTGGGGAGATTTAGATATTATTTTCTATCAGCAATGATCTATGAAACAACACATAACCAAGGCCCGTCAGATTCCTTGCGCAGTCTCCGGTTCTCCCGGAATCGTCGTGAGAATCAGGTCAGATTAATTATAATTAGTTACCTACTGTTATTGAGTAGCCTCATTACAGAAAATCTAACCATCAGTATTTTTCATGTGGTATCTTAAATTTAAACAAGAAATGAGGACCCTAAGGTAACTTCTTGTGTAACAACAAAGGATCTGACAAAGGTGTCGAGGATCGCATGTGTCTGCTACTGTTTCTTACAATGACCTTGACCTCACTAGGGAGATTTTTTTTATTTTTTTCCTATCAGCAATGGCCCATGCCAGGACACATGACGTGGGCTCTTCAGATTCCTTGCACAGTCTGCGGCTCTCCTGGAATTGTTGCAAGAGACTGAGTCGAGAATAACAATACCAGGAAAAACAATATGGAGACTAACTAAAACACTGTAATTGTCCTACAGAGCCACTAGTCTCCATCTACTGTTTCTTACAATGACCTTAACCCCACTGGGAAGAATTGGATTTTTTTTTTTTTTTTTACTATCTACTATCAGCAACAGTCCATGCCAGGACACATAACCTGCGCCCTTCAGATTCCTCGCACAATCTTCGGTTTTGGAATCGTCTGGAGACTACGGCTGGAGTAATAATAATTAGTTGCGTAGTTTCACTGTGTAACCACAATAAGGAAGTTTTGCCATGTGGTAAGGTATGTGTAATATAAACAAGATCTATAGACCCTATCATGCTATTACAGCAGCCATTGCTAAGGAGGTGGGATGTCAAACGAGGTGTGGTTTAAAATGTGTATGTAGTGCAGAGTAAACAGTTGGAGGCATACCTTTATTAGAGAATGCTGACTTACTCCTGATGTCGATGAAAACGCTTAAGATATTCAACAGAAGATGATCAGGAGCGGGTCCTAAGGACTGGTAAAAAGTGAGCTCCAGCTCTCCCTGTCACCAACTTTTTCTATGCAAAGCCAAAACCTAGAAGCCCGCATGAAAGTTCAACCCAAGAAAACGCAAAACAAGATAACAGAGAGCCATATTCAACATCCGTTCATTTCGAGGTGGCTGGACACACTGCGTTCAAAAGACTACAGGTCACAGGCAGCAGGAAAGATAGACAGAGGAAGACAGGTCTATGGTTGATCTGTCGCATACATGAAAGACTGGGAATAACGGTTAACTACTGCACTAGAGAGTTGGGTAGAAGACGGATGAGAATTTCCTGCTAGACTGGTGTTAGCACCTGCCATACTGGTGGAGGGATGCAAGCAGACAGTTCAGAGAAGCAGTGAACACTGAAGCAGCGATAGCAGAGAGATAAAGATGCAAAAGTGCGGCGAAAAGAGAGCTGTTGAAAGGAGCTGGTAAGAGCAGAAGAGTTAATGAAAAAAAGAAAGTCTTTGACTCCACCTTAATAAGTGCTGAAAGTGAGTAGCCTCTCCACACCTGAGAGTTATATCTACATTGTGCTGTGTCCTATCAGTGCGGAACGAACCCATGTATGAAGTCAAAAAGTGTACAGAGGTAAATAAGACACACAGTCGGCCTACCACACCCAAACTCTTGGAAGCAGATTTTACAAGAAAGAGAATGTGATCTTTACAGGATAAATCCCTGTAGATGAAACCTCGAGTATGTTCAAAGATGATGCAGGATTAAGATGAATGTTGTAAAAAAATTAGAGGATACTCTTATGGAAGATATTGAGTTAAAAGATGGAAGCAATTAGTTTTTTGATGCATTAAAACAAAATTCTTTTTACCCTAATCAGAGATATGAGCTAAGTCAGACATTACGTGTGTCAGACTCATCACTTGTTTGTTGAAGTCATTGCTGAGACGGACGCTGTCAGAAGTGGATAGAAAGGTGAAGGATGGATTCATCAGTGTATGAGTGGATAGGGTTAGATGTACAGCTTAGAAGGTCACTGATGAATAAAAGAAAGGGAATTGGTGATAGGACAGAGCCCGGAGGAACACCATCATCGATAGCTCTATGAGAAGAACAATGGCCGCCTACGACAACAGTTACAGAACGACCAGAAAAGAAGCTAGAAATGAAGGTACAGGTAGAAGAATCGAAGCCATAACATGGCAGTCAGGAAACTACAGATTTATTCCAGATTCGATAACCAAGAGCCTGAAAAGAAAGGTGAGAATGTCGTCAGTCGAGCACTCATGAGGTTGGGTGATGAGATACCATTTTTTCTGAATTTAGAACATTAAGTTTGGCGCCTACTGTGCATGTAATTTGGCGTTGATGGTTAGAGGAAATTGTATAGGAGAGCACGCTGGCCTGCTCTCTGTGTTACTGAAACACTGAACGAATTCAGGAAAGAGGGATGGTCAGAAGCTAGTCCCGAGGGCTGATGAAAGGGAAGCTAAAGCTCTCCCTGTCATCAGTTACCCATCCACCAGAGAGTACCGCCATGTTCGACTGGAGCTACAGTCTACTCCCTTCTCTTGTTGAAGGAATAAAAATCATCAGAAATAATTAATCCTGAACACCTTGTTGATAATGCTAAGTATCTGTTTCATGTAAATAGCATAACAGTCAGTCAGGCCGGAGTCTTACATTCCGTTCAAAAAGTGTTGATACTGTAGTTGTGATGAGGCACACAATGAACTAAAGATAATTAACCAGCTCATTACGATGGTGTACTTTTCCCAAATTCCTGCTACCTCCATACGATGGCTATTTACTTATGAGAGGCATTTGTAACTGGAAATGATAGCAGGTGGTTTATATAATTCGTTTAGCACAACAGATCTTTTCTAACTCGAACAAAATTGCCTGGAGGTAAAAATAGTATTAATAAATAGGTAAAACGATGTCCTCTAGGTAAATGGGATGCTATTACAGATTTCCGGTACGGTATATCAGGTGAAAATGCCAAAACCGCTGACCTGGTATGCAACGTAGCCATTAAATTCCTGGGAAAAATACCGGGCTCCTCAGTGTTTTACCTACTTAATGTTTTTCTTCATCTTTGCAAAGGTTGTGATCTCATGGATACTGATCTCGCGTGTAAAGATTAACTGTAAAAATGGCTGTGAATTTTCTGTGATACTGCCTTTCATTACTGTCCGTTTGGGATAATGTTGGATTCTAAAGTTGCTATGACGGTGCTGGATAGTTGACGGGGTGTGCCTGTTGCAATGCTTGTTATTGTGGTTGTTGTTATAGATATCAAAGGGGTACAGTGTCAACGGGTATCAAGTAGGTTTCCATGTATGCATATCTGTATTAAGTAGGATTCCATTTATATTGCTTTACACTGGGCTTTGATGTACCTATATCTGCAAGTTAACAAATTATGAATGCTCGATGCGATTTGGATATAAGATGACGCAAACATTGTGTGCAGGGATGCGAAGATGTGATTCTGTTATGGCGCAGGTCACTGAAATATCAAAGTCACGAGTCAAAGACAAACATCAAAATATGCGGCCTTATAGTCTTGGGACGCAAGGTTTAGCTATTGTCGCCATTGTTTTTACAGTACAATGTAATACTGAGCTATATTCTCTCGGAAAGTAACCATGTGTGCTTATGAATGTGCATATGATGTGTGTGTGTGTGTGTGTGTGTGTGTGTGTGTGTGTGTGTGTGTGTGTGTGTGTGTGTGTGTGTGTGTGTGTGTGTGTGTGAACACTCTCCCACAGTTCTCGTGCTGCCAAGTGCCATACACTTTACAGTCTGCAAAACCTAATACATCCCAGCCTCGCAAACAACTATTTTTTTTTTTCAGTGCTGGTGGCTAGGTTACTGCTCTCTCTCTCTCTCTCTCTCTCTCTCTCTCTCTCT
>JAGKTI010034695.1:0-11407 GCA_018397915.1 Birgus latro | reverse complement strand
CTTTCTTTACCCCTGCACAGATGTTGACCTTGTACACGGGTTTTATTCGCCCGTGTATGGAGTACAACTCATGTGTGGGGAGGCTCCCCACATGCGGTTCTTCTCAATAGGGTGGAGTCAAAGACTTTTCGTCTCATTAACTCTCCTCCTCTTACTGATTCCCTTCAACCTTTGTCTCGTCGCCGCACTGTTGCTTCTTTATCTCTTTTCTATCGCTACTTCAATGGTCACTGTTCCTCTGAACTGTCTGCTTGAATCCCTCCACCCCTACGACGGGCACGTAGTACCCGTCTAGCAACAAACTCTCATCCCTTTTCTGTCCAACTCTCTAATGCAAGAGTTAACCGTTACTCCCAGTCCTTCATTTATGCAACTGGTCAACTGTGGAACTGGAGATTCAAAGACAAATTCTAGTTAAAATGAGCTAGTGAGTTTACAGGAAGGAAAAGGGTGAGAACATTTTAAACAGAGAAGGAGCGATGAATAGTGGGTGTGTTTGTAATGACAGTACAAAGACGGCTGGACGGATGCTGGGTGGGAGTGGTGAAGAAACAGGGAGATATAGGGGAGGATGAAAATGTGGACAGGAAGTGAGAGAGAGAGAGAGAGGGATACTTTGGGGTACTGAAAACTCGAACAGAGAAAGGGCAAAAGAAGAACTGTGAAACAAAAGGAGACAGAGGATGAATTACTGGCGACTTACAGGTTAAAGTCGGCGGGCAAACTGAGTGGTGAGACTCCTCTGTTAGATTCCTTTGAGTACGTGAGAGGGTGGTCGTGGTAGTGATGCCTGAGGGAGGGGTTTGGGAAAACTATGTCGACAGGGAAAGAGAGTGTTGGCTGGAATGCTTGAGGGATGAGGATAGGAAAGGATATGTGGATGGTAAAAGGATTGGTTTGAATGCTTAAAGTAGAGGACAGAACGAGATGTAGGTAGGAAGAGAGAGAGAGATTGGTTGGGACGCCTAAAGAAGGGAATGGGGAACGAGATAAGGATCGGAAAAGATGGACTGGTTGGGATGCTTAAGGGATACGGAGGAATATGCGGAGAGCGAAAGAGGGATTGATTGGTATGCTTGATGTAGGACATAGGAACGAGCTGTGGATAGGAAGACAGCGAATCGTAGGGGAGGGATAGGTACTGAATGAAGGGCTGAATACGATGTGAAAATCTTGAGTGTACTAGTTGGGAAATAACGAATCACACGAACAAGAAACAAACGCTAATTAATAAGGAAAGAGTGAAAAGAAGACAGAGAATAATTAGAATGGCGGTATTTAATGATTAACGAGCGATTAAAACAAATGTGTTACGAAGAGACAGATGGTAAGAAACTGTAAAGGGAAGGGAGACTGGAGCTGAAATACGGTATATACGATGAATGTGAAAAAGGCTAAGGAATGGGCTGGTAAAGAAGAGATGGATGATGACAAAGGAAACGAAGAAAATATGAAAATGGAGAACGAAAAAGAAAATATAAAGGAACAGTGAATAAGGGAGGAAGGATTTAAAAATAGTATACCTAGAGAGTATTGCCGATAGTAGTGGATAACAGTGGGATGGGGGGGAAATAAAGCAGACAAGAGATGAAAATAGTACACCACAGACGATTGGAGCAGGGAATACAGACAGAGGGCGACAGTTCTCCAATCTTTCAAACGCAGTGTCCAGGCATCTCAAAATGAATGGATCTTGAATTTGGCTCTCTTTTGTATTGTTTTTACTTTTTCTTGGAAGGAACAGTATGCGGGCCCATGGCCCTTGGTTCCTTCTTCCTTGCATTAAAAAAAAAAAATACACTGATGACATTAATGAGGACCCCCTCAATTTCCATCCTCATACTCATTTCTCAATCTGACACTTTCCTCACCTCCAACACACTATCTATATACAGTACTTTTCCTTCACTACTACCTCTACATCATTTTTCCTCCCATCCACACCATGGTAAAACAGCTTGGACCCTCCTCCGAATGTCCTCGGTTTATTTCACTGCCGTTTCGTTTCCTGCACACACAGTATATCTAACCTTCTCTTCCCCATCATATCTGCCAGCTCTCTCCCTTTACCAGTCATCATGCCCACATTCAAAGATCCCACTCTCATTTCCACTCTTCTACTCTCCCTTCTCTCCCACTTCCTTTGGAACTGTCTTCCTCCTCTTCTCCTCCTCTCCTTCCTTTGTCCAACAGTCACATACTTTCCACCAGCCCCCTGTTGGACAACAGCACCAGTGGCAGTCGTTGTTAACCCGAGCTATGACCCATCCGGTATGATGTTTCCTTTTGTGCTCCGCATATTGAGTTGGCTGTTTTTTTTTTTTTTTTTTTTATGCCAGATGCCCTTCCATGATGCACCCCTCCCCATTTATCTGGGCTTGGGACCAGCACTGAGTTACACTGGCTTGTGCCCCCAGTGGCTGTGTTAGATTTTTCACCACTGACACCCCCATCCCGGCAGATTTTGGATTTTTTTTTTTTTGCTGAAACTTCCACTTTTTGTTAGAAATAATGGCGGTTCACAGAAAAAGTGCTCGCCTGAGCTTAGAAGTGGTCTAAACAGGTGAGCGTCCGAACACCTGGTACCATGTTCTCTGGAGGGGCGTTGCTGCTGTCATGTTTTCTATGGAAAGGTAAGTATTGGAAACCACTCAGAATAGGTAGATATTTATTAATTTGGAACTAATTTACATGTGGTCAAAGAATATACTGTATCAGATTTCACACAAAAATATAGGCGATATAAGCATTGTTCCATTCACCGAACACATGAAAACGGCCAAATTCTTGCACATTTGACTTACTATGACTGTTGTTTCAACTTACATTCTATTTTTCAACTTATACTTTTCCACTAACATTATACCAGTTTCCACCTTACATAACTGTTATCACATATTTACAGGCCTTACTATTATAGTGAGCATCATATTATTGCATATTTTTACAGGCCTTACTATTATAGAGAACATCATATTATCACAACCACACACAGTATCAGTAATGTACTAAGATGTGGTATTCTTTGAAACATGGCTCAATGCACAATCCAACATTGCATTCCACATATTCGTAGCTCGTGTCTTTTCTCTGAGTGGTTGCTCTCACTTTTGATTGGCTGCATGCATGACAGCGGCACTGATGTCTAGGACGGTTCGGTTGAGGAGGGATGGTGGTGGGGAAGTGGCGTCCTGAGACGCACAGGGGAGTCTGACCGGCAGTGGCAGGGCGGGTGCGGTGGTGGGGCCTGTCCTCTCCATATTTCACGATGATTTCCCGAGACGGCTCCCTCACAAACCCCTTGAAGGTCTCTAAGGTTCCCATAGTCAAGGCATGAAGGTAGAGTGCGTTGAGGACCGTGATGTCGGGGAAGTGGAAAAATAGCTTTTTGCAGCACTTCATGGTGGTCCTGGCACATTCCACACTGGAAATCACGGAGTCAGATTGGTGTACTTGCCGCATGTTAACATTTCAGTCAAGTAACAACTCCGGTTTCCAAATGTGGAGCCTCCTCTCGCTGAAGTAATCCACGGAGTTGGTGTGGTGCATCTGGGGGTGATGTACCGTCGACAGGAGGAAAACTTCCCTGTTGTGGTTCCATATGGTGCCGAGGGTGTTTGCTTAAAAAAAAACAACAACTCATCCCTGTTAAGTTTTCTCCCAATATTGATCATATGCCAACGGTTTTTCTTGACTGTGCCACAAACTCCGGAGTCGTGAAGGTGGAGGTACCGAGCGAGAAGGGGGCTAGTGTACCAGTTATCTAGGTACAAGACGTGACTACGATGAAGGTACTCCTCTATCATTGTCTTCGCCACGGCCCCAGAGAGTCCAATACTTAGATCTTCTATGATGTCTGTGCACCAGTGTACAAGACTATGTCTTGCACATAATCAGTTTTATAGTCACACATAACGAAGATCTTGAACCCAAAACGGTGTCTCTTGCTGGGTATGTACTGCTGAAAAGAAATTTTGCCCCTCCACAACATAAGACTCTCGTCTATGACAAGGTCTCTGTAAAAATAGAAGGATGAGATGAACTTCTCCCGCGAGTAATCAAATACCATCCTTATTCTCCTCATTCTATCAGAGTTATCTGCATTAGCAGGATCATCAGCATTGTAAAAGTGGAGGTGGCTCAGAATTTTTTGGAATCTATTACCTTCCCAAAGAAAGGTGTGCTGGTCACTGGGTCTGTAGACCAGTATCCCGGAATTTGTCTTTTCCGTACAACACCCATCAAGAGAACCAGGGCAAAAAATGATGAACATCTCACCTATGGTAACTGGGTAGTCATACTGTTGGGAATGCCTGCTTGTTGTTCGTTCATGCTCGCTTTTAGTGAATGTGTTTGTTTTGCCTCACAATCCGCTCCACAAACTACTCACTAAAGTATAGGCCAAAAAAATCCACCCTGGTGGAGCCTGCATGGAGTCCAGGAGCCGTGCAGCTAGACTGCCACTCTTCTGTGAATTGGTGATTGATAGGTGTGAAGTCACTCCCATCTTCCCAGTCTCACGACACACCACTGTCTCCAGCCACATCTCCATCATCGCCTTCATCGGGGTGGGGAGGAGAGGGTGGTGGAGGTGGTTGGGTAGGTGGAGAGCTGTGCCCTTCCTCACTTGCACTCCTCTTCCCTCTCCCTTTTCCCTTACCCTTTCCCTTCCCTTTCCTTCCTTCCCAAACATCACAGGGGTGTGGGAAGGAAGTGTGGGAATCTCGTGGGGAGAAAGAGATGCTGGGGCGCAGCTGCTCCTCACCTGCTCGCTCCCCATGTGCACCATGCGCTCGCCTGGGAGCTGCCTCCCTGCCACCACCACTTTCCCTTTCACCATTCATGCCCTCCACACCACTCACGCTTTCCCCAGACAAAGCACAAGCCCCATACCTTATTTTCCTCCTTGCTGCCCCTTCATCTCTCCACGGCGAAATACGAGGTAAAACCACGTCCTACGGCTCCGTCTTCGTCCTCGTCCTCGTTCTTGTCAGACCCTTCGTCTAGGGGCTGGAGAGAGGTGCGTGCACGTGCTTGGCGTCCAGGCTGGCCTACTCTTGCCTTACAGTACGTAACATACTGCCACTTCCTTGGCTACGGTACCTCCTCATCACTGTTGCTCGTTTCATTGTCAGGCACCACGTAGTCCTTATCGTCCACATCGTCATCGATTGGGGAATCACTGTCGCCCGTGAAGGCGACAAGGGCGGCTTGAATTTCGTCGTCAGAGAGACCTCGGTGCGCCATGTCTGTACTGGGTCACTGCTAGCAGGTGAGTGACCGAGACAATGGCATGCGGGGGTCATGCAGGGTCGGGGAGTGTCCCCGCCGGTAGAGGAAGATGTCCCACATATACGTACCAAAAATCACACACAAAATTTGAAAAATGAACAAATGACGGACCTCGCAATTGCAAAATGTATGGGTATGTTGATGAGACTCAGTATGACAAAATGCTGTAACATATCCATACGTTAACGGGACGCAGTGGGATTTGGTTTGCTCAGATATTTCTGATATGGAAAATGATTTATCAGATTTACTACAGAAACATCAGCAGACTACTGCATTACCTGGTGAAATCTTAGGGCGTAAAAATCTACTCCAACACCATATTAACGTAAAACAGGATACACAACCAATATATGTGCCAGCATAGAGAGTTGCACACTCACAACGTGCACTAGCAAAGCAGTATGAGGATGAAATGTTAAGTTTGGACATCACTGAACCTTCATTGTCCCCATGGAATGAACCCTCTTCTTTGTACCCAAACAAAATGGGGAAATGTGGGCAGTTGTGGATTATCGCAAACTTAATCAGGAAACCATTCCTGTCTGTTTTCTCATGCCATTGTTAAGTGATGTGCTGCACAACACTGAACCAGAAAATACGGTCTTTTCTACAATCGATTTATTAAGTGGCTATTATCAGATAGGCCTAGATAAAGATCTCAGAAATACACTGCTTTCTTCAGTGGGCACTATCAGTATAAGAAGAATGCTGATGGGATTAAGGACAGTGCCAGGCACGTTCCAATAATTAATGAATAGTACTATCTGGAACATCTACAGAAATTAGACCAGCTCCTACAAAAGTTAGTCAATGCTGGTTTAAAAATGAAACTGTCAAAATGAAAGTTTGCTTTAAGGAAATTGCATTCTTAGGTCACATACTAGATGCAGAGGGGATCCATACCTCTGAGGACAAAATACAAGCAGTAAGGGATTTCCCTGAACCCACAAATGTGAATGAAGTAAGAATTTTTAGGGCTAGCTGGGTACTATAGATCGTTCATACAACAGTTCTTTCACACAGCAGAACCATTATTCCATCTACTGGAAAAAACAAGTGGTATTTCAGCAGGGAGTGGAACAATACAATAGCATTTAATGAATTAAAAGATAAACTTACACGTGCACCTTGCTTGGTCTAATTTCACAAAACCATTCATAATTTGCACGCTATCTCCCTAAAAGGCTCAGGTCTTGTAATGATGCAAGAGGATAAACGAGGTTAACCCGCTCCCTCCCCCCGACGTACCCGACGTACGATGCACGCCACAGCTTTTATTCACGCTGAGCAGCCGTGGCTCAGTGGGTTAGAGCGCTCCGCTCTGGCCGTAGGGTCGGAGGATCGAATCCACCCAAGGGTCATTGGTAGACATCAGGAAGGGCATCCGGTCATAAAATGCTACACGCTCCAATCCAAAAAGGCCGACGCATGCAAGCATGTTGCAGCCTTCAAAAACGAAACGAAACGAGACCAACCGACGTGCATCGTACATCAGTCAGTTGCAAGGCCCATCATTTGCACATTTTTCTAGATTCCCGGGTGATATTTGGTATGCATATGTGGGAGACCTTCCTCTACCCCCCAGCCAGGTGGCAACACTGCCTGACACAGTGCAACCCCCCCACCTCGGGGGGTGCGCCATTTTCTCGCAACTCACCTTTTAGCAGTGACTTGGCCAGTAAAGACACATAGCACCACGGTCTCTCTGAGGACGAAATTCAGGGCGAAAGTGATTCCTGACGTGGAGGACAAAGACTACATGGCACCAGAGTTAGTCGTGAACAGAAGTAATGAGGAGGTAACATCGCCATGATAGGTGCTATTTACTGATGTGTTTGGTGAGGGAACAACGCTTACATCACCTATATTATTGTGTGAGACGCAATACTCTTGCGCTACATATAAATTCGTACCAAATAAATAAATGTATACGAGGCTGTATGGTTTTGGTAAAGTTTCCCTCGCAGAGGGAGTGTCTTTTATGAAGCACGGCGTAATAGAAACTGAGGGATCTCTCACCTGTTTAGAATATTTTTCACTTAAGGTGAGAGCTTTTTCACTGAATTTTCGAAGTTTCTCACCAAAAGCGGACGTTTGAGCCAAAAAAAGACAAGTTGAAAATTGGTCTGGTTCTGGGGGTGGGTTGGGTAAAAAAGCGGTCGGGATAGGGCAGGTTAATAACAGCCCATCATCGCTTTTGCCAGTAGATGAATAAAAGGAGCTGAGAAAAAATACTGTACATCAGACTTAGAAGCCCTAGCCGTAATATCTGCTCTATAGAAATTTTGTAACCATGTGTATGAATACGAAATTCACCTATACACAGACAACAAGCCTCTCTTGGGGATGTTCCAAGAACAATTCCTCTCTGGGAGGAGAGCACGATGGAAATGTAAAATCCAGAATTACAATGTAAATATTCACTACATAAAAAGTAAAGGAAATATGGCAGCAGATGCCTTATTGTGAAATCCATCGGCCAATGTCGCTACAACAAGTCCACGTGATTCACTCTCCAACAAGGGGTGAAAAGATCCCTACAAATCACGAAATCTCACAAACACAGAGACAGGACCCAGTATGCTCTAAAGTAATATATCATCTCGAGTCAGGCGATGATGTAGCATTATCTAAGTTACATATACCACTTAAGCAATTCACAGTGATAAACAGTGCCTTATATAGGGTAAATCCAGGACAACGGAATCATTAAAAAAAAAAAAAATATTGGGCAGTTAGTTATACCTAGTACAATGATACCTCACATTTTAGGGATAATACATGATAGTTCACATGTAGGGCATCCTGCCTAGGACAGGACAGTCAGGCTGGCCCGGATGTCATATTATTGGCCAATGTTACGCAAAGACATATATAATCACATAGACAAATGTGAGCCATCTGCAAGACACAAAGATTACACGTTATCACCTGCACCTATGGGGAAGCATCCTGTTCCAAATCAACCATGGGATATTGTCGTGGTTGATTTAAGTTACCCTTAACTACCAGTCACAATCAATATCTTTTTTGTTGCCACTGATCGTTTCTCACGATATTTGATCTTGGTTCCAATTAAGGATAAAACAGCAGAAACAGTAGCACGGGTATTCAATGACAGTGTTATCTGCGGGTTCACCACACCAAAGATTTAAAAAAAGTGACAATGGTGGTGAATTTAACTCTGAAATTTTGCAAGAAATATGTAAACAATACAATATAAAGGTTAATGCCTTGGCCTACCAGCCAGGTTCCAATGGATTAGTGGGAAAAAAAAATTAGATGTACTACAGCACATTCCCAATGAACATTATGCAAACTTGGATGATTGGATTCCCAGAGTTGAAGCATCAGTTAACTGTGCAATTAACCAGTCAATAGGAGATACACCTCCTTTTATCATTTACAGGCAAGACAAACGTCCCCCTTACGAGACATTAGAAGGTGAACATATTCCCTTATACAGCTATGATGATTATCCTAAACATCGCTTACGTGAAAATCAAGAAATACACACAAAGGTCAAACAACAGGTAACAATGTCCAAGGAAAAAAATGGCAGATTCATTTAATAATAAGGCAAAAGAATCAAACATCAGCATAGGTGATATCGTCTATGGCATCATTCACACTAGACCCAATAAATTGTCACCGAAATTTCAAGTCCCATACAGAGTAATTAAGAGACAAGCCAATAAGGTAGTGATTAAGTCACTATCAAGTGACAAAGAAAAAGAAATACAGATTGATCACTTAAACAAGGTCTCAAGAAATTTAGGCTGCAATTCTAACACACCGGACACGACCAAAACGCCTAGTACACACGGTGAAAATAAGTCGGAACTAATTAACACATATCGGAATAAACTGCGGTTGCATACCAAACAGACAAGCATAGGTGCAACCAATACAGCTCTCAATATAACAAGGAATTTACATGACGCAGGAATCAATTTAGACTCCTTTTATAGGTAATAAGATTAAACAGGTCGAGATAACTGTAGTGTTCATCATCACTGTCATCAGCCTTAGCATAACTTGCTAACAACAGTAGATTAGATACGAGTATCTAATATTGTTCTTTCGGTAGGAATAGATGAGGCAAATAATTCCATGGATCATGTTCCTGTTGATATCAAGAGGATCACCTCACTTACACCCTCAAAGGCAATTGTACAGGACATAATAAGTACCGCAATTAGTTTGGACGTACTGAGAGACCTACCAATAATGTTACAGAAAATATCACGACCACTTAGAACTCTGGAAGTAGTATTAACACACCCTTCCTCACATGATCAACCTGCACAGGAAATGGCTGAATTAAGTTGGAAGCTAGAACAGGCCAAGCACATAAGGATCACCATGATCCAGGACACCCGTCAGGTGGAAGTTACACACTTAGGGCAGGAAACGACATCACAAATACATGTAACAAACGTGGTTTGTTCGACCTAGGTAGAGCAATTATAGGCAACATTTTTGGATTGGCTACAGAAAACGATCTAGAGGAAATAAATTTAACAAAATTGCACAAATTCTCTCATATCAACATAAGCTGGCTGACACCCAGAACGCCTTAATGCTGACGATTGTAAAGAACCTAAGAAAGGCAGAAATATCAAATCTAGGAATCGTGAAGAAAGTAGCTAAATCCAATAGAAGGAAACAATACACTATTCTTACACCTCCCATTGATCATGGAACATATTGACGTAATAATATTATAGTTTGACAATACTAGAGTTTATTATCAGTCTCATGAAAGGAATTGCTAATGCCGGTAACGGAAGGATCGCCATTAATATACAACCCTTTCGCAATCTCCGTCAAATAATTAGTTAAGGCATACATAAGCATGGTTTGAAACCTTTGTTTGAGGAAAGAAATCTGATGTTATGTTATCCATATCTGGAAGCAACACTCACAACAACATCAATAGTAGTTCAAGTATCGTTCATAACAGATGATTTTTTCTCAGTCTATCAGATATACTCTTCCTCTTTTAAGAAAGATGACTCATTAGTCACCATCAACATCAAAACATTAGTCATCATGGTCTCCAAGAAGCAGGATGATGTCACATTCACTAGTGAAACAACAGTTGAACACGAAAGTCCCACATCATTATATGCATTTCACCTTTGTCCTGCGTACGTCTTCACGCTTCAGTCAGCTGAGACAGTCTCTTGTGAAATGGTTATCATAAAATGTCACGACATCCCTCATCATTGCAACTTCACATTTGCTCCTGATAAACTCATCCATCTTCAATGCATTGGACATTCACAGTTCTTATACTTCACTCAAAATACATCAGTTTTTGTGACTTGCCCAGACACACCTCCAGCCCATATATCAGCATTTGGTTTATACATCTCACCAGAATACTGTGCAGTTCTGACACCTTACACTATCCACTTTGTCCACTAAAAACCAATATGACATTCTCAACCACACACACAGGTACTTCCAGCCATTACTAGGATGAACTTAAATTTAAGTGCACACATTAACCCGCCAAGTCCCATCGACGTATGGGTACATCGCGATGTTTTGTCACTGCTACACCCATCGACGTATGGGTACGTTACGTAATTGCAAGGGTCATAATTTGCTCAATGTTCAAGTTTCAAGGTTGATTTTTGGTAGGCATATGTGGGAGACCTTCCTCTTCCTGCTGTCAAGAGGGGATACTGCCTGGCCCCACTTAACCTCCTCTCTCCCCCCTCCCCCCCACACTGGGAAATTCACCTGTTAGCAGTAAGCTGGCCAGTAAAGGTATGTTGCCCCACGGTCTCTCCAATGACGAAATTCACGGTGAAAATGATTCTTGAAGTGGAGGACAAAGGAATAAAGAACCTAGAGCAAGAAACAAACAGAAGTGATGAGGTGGTAATGTCATAAACGAAGGTGCCATATGTGAATGTGTTTGGTGACTGAACAATGCTTCTATTGCCTATATAAATGTGTGAAAACCAATATAATTCCTACCAAATACATAAATAAATACGTAATTGAAAGTGGCTTGAATTAGTTAACCCTTCATAGTTCGTTTTCTTTAGCCAGGTACCCTGAAAAAGAAGGAAAATGTAAGGCTGCATGACACCTG
>JAGKTI010034693.1:0-11408 GCA_018397915.1 Birgus latro | reverse complement strand
TCTCTCTCTCTCTCTCTCTCTCTCTCTCTCTCTCTCTCTCTCTCTTAATATGGAAGAAAAGTTAAGGGCAGTAAAAGAAGGAGGAAGAGAGATGGAAGGGTAATGATATTCAAAGAAAAACTAAGGACAAGAAATAAAAAGAGGTTGAAGAGGAAAAACAAAATGACAAAAAAGGGATAATGATGATGGTGATGATGACGATGATGATGATGATGATGATGATGATGAGGAGGAGGAGGAGGAGGAGGAGGAGGAAGAAGAAGAACTGAAGAGGACGAGGAGTGGGGGGAAGGAGGAGGAATTGAAGGAAAAGTAAAAGGAAGACAAAGAATAGGAAGAAGAAGCACATACATACAAGAAGGTCTCAGACGAGGAGGATGAGCAAAGGAAAAAAAGAAAAACTGGAAGGAAAAAAGGAGGAGGGGGAGGAGGAGAAGGAGGAGGAGGAAGAGGAGGAGGAGGAAGTTCTGAAGTAAAGATGGCTAAAGAAAGAGCTGATAAATTGGATCCAGGAAGGCAGTGGACAACGGAGAAGAAGAAAAAAAAAACTAGATGGTAAAGATGATGGTGATGATGATGAAGATATGATGATAATGATGAAGGTGATGAGTAAGCCCTGAAGTAAAGATGATAAATTGGATCCCAGAGGGCAAGAAGAAGAAGAAGAAGAAGAAGAAAAAGAGGAATGATAAGGAAGTTAGAGAGGATGAGGAAGCTCTGAAGATGATAAAAGATAGGGATGATAAAGTGGGACCCGGAAGGCAATGGAGAGAGGAGAAGAAGAGGAAGGAAAGTGGAGGAAGACCTAGAAGGGGAAGAGAAATTGGATAAGGGAGTGGAAGAGGAAGAGAATAGGGGAGTGGAAGAGGAAGAGGAAGAGAAAACGGAAGTGCAGGAGGAAGAGAAAAGGGGAATGAAAAAAGGAAGAGGGAGAAGAAGAGAAAAGGGGAGTTGAAGAGGAAGAGGAAGAGAATAGGGGAATGGAAGAGGATAAGGAAGAGAAAAAGGGAGCGGAAGAGGAAGAGAAAAGGGGAGTGGAGGAGGAAGAGGAAGAGAATAGAGTGGAGGAGGAAGGGAAAAGGGGAATTCAAGAGGAAGAGGAAAAGAAAGTGGGAGTGGAAGAGGAAGAAGACATTGACGGAGAGGACGACGAGGACTGTGAACTGTAAGAGGAAGCGGAGGAGGAAGAATAACAAGAGGAATTAGAAGAGGAAATAATGACTTATAGGAAAAGGAAGTGTATGTTAAGATTACTTGTAATATGAAATAGAAGGGGATAAGGAAAATGGACGACGATGAGGAAAATTAGGTTTAACAGGAAATACAAGAGATGAGGAAGGGGAAAGCGAAGAGAAATGAAATGGAGGAAGAAAAGAAAATGGAAGAGGAAGGGGAAAAAAAAGAGGAAGATGAAACCGTAGAGAAATGAAATGGAGGAAGAAAAGAAAATGGAAGAGGATGGGGAAACAAAAGAGGATGCTGAAACGGAGGAGGAAGAAAAGATCATTAAAGAGGAACTAGAAGAAAAATAGAGGGGAATCTGGAAGTGGAGATGACAGAGTAATTAGAAGAGGTAATGAAAGTGCGAGAAAATACGGACGAGAAGGAGAAAGAGGAAATGGAAGAAGAGGAAAAGGAAATAGAGGAAGAAGAGGAAGAGGAAACGGAGGAAGAAGAGAGATGTTTCCTGTAGTAAACAAGGTAAATGGAAGAGGAAGAGGAAAGGCAAAATACAAGAAAAAAAAATAGGTCTGAAGCGCAGATGCGGAGGAGAGGGAATGAAAAGAAAAACTGAGCAAGAAATAAGAGAAAAGAGAGGAACAAGAGAAATGGAGGAGAGGAAAAAGGTGGAGAAAAAGGAGGGAAAAGATAGAAAGATATAGTATGAAAGAAAAATAGAAGGGAAGGTAGGGAAGAGGAAGAGAGAGGAGAAAAGAGAAGAGAGAAAAGAAAAGAGATGAGGGAGGAAAACAGAGGGGAAGGGATACCGTAGAAAGAAGATGAGGATAGGTAATTGAAAGACAGGAAGTTAATAAAGGAGAGAAGCTGGAAGAGGGAGGGAGAGGAGCATAAAGACTGGAGTAAAAGGGGAAGAGAAGGAGGAGGAGGACGTAAATATGAAAGAGGAGAGGGGAAGAGAAACCGGAGAAGGTAAGATGGAGATTATGATGGTGAAGAGGAAGAGGAGGAGGAGGAGGAGGAGAAGAAGAAAAATAAGATGATGATGATGATGATGATGAAAAAGAAATTAGGAGAAATATTTTGATGATTTTGATGATGATGATGAGTAGGAGGAGGAGGAGGAGGAGGAGGAGGAGGAAGAAGAAGAAGAAGAGGAGGGGGGAGACGAAGGAAGAGGAGTCGAAGGAGGAAGGTAAGGATGATGATGATGAGGAGGAGGAGGAGGATGGTGAGAAGGAGAAGCCCACTGCCACTGCATCCATGTGTAGGCATGTTATAACACAATGCTATATGTAACTACTGTACGTAACTATATAGCTACAGGTAACAATATGTAAAACAGGTAGTTATGACTGAGTTCTCCAGGAAGAGACAACTAAACATCCCCTTACCCTAGACTAGTCAAGAATGTCAAACACCCTTGATCATGTGCCGGAAACATGACCTACACACACACACACACGCACAAACGTACGCACACATACGCTCACACACTTTAGCCGGAAGCTAGAGGGGGATATAAGTCCGATATCACATGTAGGAAAGTTAGAGACAAGGAGAGAGCGGGAGAGATTCCCAGAGAGCGATAGAGAGTATGAGAGCGAAAGTAAAGTAGGAGGACTGCAGCTAGCACAAACTGCTACTAACCATAGGCAACACGGGTCTCGCCAAGCTCTTAACTTTTATTCATATAACTGTCTCACAATAAACTCCATCGACCCAAATCTGCCTATTTCATCATTTTACTTAAAATACGAAGAGGATAACGGAACAGGGAAGGCCTACACTCATATCTCCTACAACGCCCCACCATTACTCTTTCCTAGTGCCTCTCCCATCGACGATACGACCAGATAACCGTCTCTGTATAAAGACACTCCTCGGCTACGCCTGCTTACACATGTGCCTTTAGTTTTTAAAGAAAACGTTTGAGAGGAACTTTATCAAATTGCTTTTAAAAATCGATTCAGACGCTGTCAACAGATTTTTGTCTCGTCCCGTGTGCTTAATCTGTACTGTAACTGAAAAAGAAATCCAAGACATAATAATGCAAGAGTGAGTAGTCTGTTCCAAAAATCATGTGAAATTTTTATGGGATTGTTTTATTCTAATTGTCTGGCCCACTTGTGTTTCATAACAGCTTCCAACAACTTAGAAACTGGAGATGTTAAGCTAGTTTGTCATTAATATTATGGGTGTGATTTCTTGTCATTTTTATATATCGTGGTTGTGTTTCCTAGTCTCCACTCAGTGTGGTACGTTACTATTCATTAGTGATGTGTTGGGGAGTTTAGGTAAAGGTTTGATATTTGGTTCTTAATGTCCTGTAATAACCATGGAAATAATTAGGTCCAACTTGGTGTTTTATTCCCTCAAAATTTTCTAGTCACAAATATTTCATCTCTCACTAATTTTAACATCAGTATTTGTTACTCTTTTTCAAGTAACTGGGGAAGTTGCATGAACTGTGCTTATATCTTTTACGTTAAATGTAGATGCACTGTTCAATATTTTAGCCATATCGATTTCATCACCAGGCTTGTGTCTAGGGGGCTTTGAGCTTGACATACTGACAGTACGAACAATGAAACAGGCAAGGATACTAACTGAAACAGTCAGCTGCAAAATTAACACAACGAAAATGGATAATTACTTATTCAAATGTATTCAATCATTCAAAATGTGAAAGCTGATGCAGTCACATACAGGAATGCCACAGCACAAGCTGTGGTGGTAAAGTAAATGGTAATGCACTGTACAAAGTGTTTTTGCCAGTGAGAGCTACAACACTCTCACCTACGGGTACTTCTTCCACAAGGAGGAATATCACCAAAACAAAATCAAGAATGCTGACTAATGATCACAAAACTTTCTTTAGTAAGTCGTGAGAAGTGCGTCTGAGCGAATGAGGTGTGTCTGAGGAGGAGATGGAGGAGGATATGACTCATGCTGAGGAAGAACAGAAAAGACTCATGAGGAAGAACAGATGGAGGAAAAGAAGTAGTAGAACACCAAAGAGAACAGCCAACAACGGGAATGATAAAGGGAAAGTATGAAAATAATGAAGAGAAACGGTAATAGGGAAGAAAATTGGAATGGGACGAACAAACAAGCAGTACGAAGGAGAAATATGACAGAGTTAACAAAAAGAGGAATCAAGAAGGAGGAGAAGAAGAATGAGGAGGAGGAAGATGAAGAAGGGGGGAAGGATTGGGAGGAGCGGAGGAGGAGGAGAAGGAAGAAGAGAAGAAGGGTGGTGAGGAAGAGAAACAGAAGGAAGAGATGATGATCATTTAGGAGGAAAAAGGAGAGGAAAAGAAATTAAAAGATGAACAGGACGAAGGACAAAGAAGAGGAAGAGGAGCAAGAAATGAGAAAGAGAAAGAAAACGAGGAGGAAGAGGAGGAGGAGGAGGAGGAGGAGGAGGGAGGGGAACAACGAGAGGGAGTTAGATCACGGTAATGAAAATGATAGCAAACAAGAAAAAAGCACCGGAGCAGAAAATATGGGTACTGAAAGGGCAGTGGCAGGCGAAAGAAGAGGAGGAGGAGGAGGAATAAAAGGAGGAGAAGAAAGAACAGAAGAAGAGGAAAGGAAGAAGACTGAGCGGGAAAAAGGAATGGTAATAAACTAAAAGAGGAGAAACGGAGTCACACTGACAAATGGAAAAACGAATGCTAGGGATGACGAGGAACAGAGGGAGAAAATGTGAACGCGGAGCAAGAGGAGAAGCAAGAGGAGAAGGTGGTGGAAAGAACAGAAAGGCAAGAAGACAAAGGATGAGAAATCGGAGTCAGATTGGCCAAAGGAAAAAGGAAAGTGGGAAACAAAACCCGCGAGAGAGGAAAACATAAGAGGGATGTCTCACGCTTCACTGCCTTCACTCTCTTCTCTCTTCCTGCATCCTGTTCCCATTCTTCCTGTCTCCCCTTCCCTTTCATCTTGCCCCTTCCTCTCCTCTCTTTCGTGTCTTTTCTCCCCCTTTTCCTCACACAATCTCCTCTCGTCTCCCCTTTCCTTTTCCATGTCTTTTTCCCCCTCTTTTCCTCCACCCCCCTCTTCCACCTCCGCACTTCCCTTCTTCTCCCATATTCTTGTCGTTCCCGTCCTTTCTCTTCCCTCTCTTTCATCCTCTTTTCCTCTCCTCACTTCTCCCTCCCTCCCTCCCCTTCTTCTCTTCCTGTTCCCCCCAGTCTTCTTCTCCTTTTCCCCTCTCACCTCTCCATTCTCTCTGTATCCCCTTTCATCCTCTTCTTCTCTTTTTCCTGACCCCTCTCACTGACCATCTCTTCCTGCTGTCCCATTCTCCTCTCTTTCTACTCCTTTTCCCCTTTCCTCTCTTCCTGCCCTCTCTCCTCCTCTTTTTCCTTCCCCCTCCTCTCTCCCCTTCCCGTCTCCTCTTTCCTTTCTGCCCTTGTTCCTGTTCTCTCTTCTTGTTCCCCCTCCTCTCTCTTCCTGTCCCCCCCTTTCCCCTCTTCCTGCCACCCTCCCCTTCTCTTTCTTGGCAGATACCGGCACTTGATGAAGCACTACGTTTAATAAAATATATGGGTTGCTTCTCGTAAGCTGAATAAATTCGTCTGCAAACGGACATTACAAAACTGCTAATATTTTCTGCAGGATTTTTTTTTTTTAATATACTGTATATTTTTGCTGATAATGCTAGACTTTTCTCGGCTTAGGGAAAACCTTTCGTAGTGAAAAGTTAGAAAGCAAATATATCGCTGCCATACCGTGCTTTGCTTTTATATAGCCTAGTGTTCATACTACTGCCATATGATTTTAATCTAACCCAAAGAGACCCCATCGAAGTAAACATGTTAATTCTAAGACAAGGAGAGACCACTACGAAGGGGAAAGAATAATGCGGAGAAAGTCACAAAAATAAATTGAAATATTCCTAATCTTTATTCATTCCTTACCCTCGAGGACAGCATATCTGTTTGACTATCTATTTTAAACTGGCTGACGCTAGAACCATTTTACCCACCCGCCGAGGTTAGAGTTAATGGGGGCTATCGTCAGCCCTAAGACAACGAAAGACCATTCCTAAACTGATTAAACCTCCACAATTAAACAGTTAAGATTTCTGTCGTCGTGAAATGGTTAATGGACATACAAGCTGTTTAACGCTCAACCTAATGGGCATTTCCTTTACGTAATGCCCGGCCATTATCCCCTCCTGGAAATAATTAACGCTCGTTTAAGTTTGCGCGCGGAAAAGTGTCTTGCAGTTTTAGTTTGAAAGACGGATTGATTTATATTTTTCATGAATTAAACGGTTTGTGTTACGTCTGTTTTTATTTATTATTAACGTTTTGTTACCGGTTTTAGCATTATTACTATCTGCAAGGACATGTTTTATTAGATATGCCTGAGGTGGCTAATTGGGCCTTTAGAAAATGTTTTCCATTAAAATCATTATTACCGCTCTTACTGAGTCATGTAGACCATCCTGCCATCAGTGAAGTCATTGTAGCAGTAGTTGTTCTCTAGGCAGTCTGGCCGATCAGCCCCAAGTGAAGTCATTGTAATTCTCCACTCTATCTCACAAGCCAAACGAGAGACAAGAATGTACTGTACTTCGTAAAGTCTGTGGGAAAAAGAGCTTTCCATCAACTGCAGTGGTGTCTTTTTATTGGTTTACCTTAGATACCTCAGGACGATTTTATTCAACCGTTGGGGGACTTCCTCTAATGAAAGGGCCTCATGAAGGTTTGTGTCTCAAACCTCAAGATCAAAAGTTTCTTCTGGGCTCAATAAAGTCATATGTAGAAAGCAAAAATATTAGGAAAATGACTGAACGTATTGCTGGGGGTAAACAAACGGATGCAGCTCTTGTCATATACACTTTAATACACACTTAATTCATCGGTTTAGGTACTCTTGCTCGCTCATTTCCGTACCACGCATAATCACACATTCACATACCATATTCATCCACCCTCTTGTCCCTGGACGCCTCTTCCGACCCTGAAACTCTTTATTATGATCACTTTGTTCCCATTACTCACAAAATAAGGCCCACACATTTGGCTTTAGCCCTGACACTTGTTCCTTCTCCAGATATTCTCTTCCTCACCAACCAGTTCATCCTTTGTCCCCCTCCATTCTTCCGACCCTGTTCCTATCCATTCTGCTTTGCTTCTTCTGTAAGGTGAAGACAGAAATTTCAATACCTTCAGTAATATGTACGTACCTGTAGATATGACCAATCTGGCTTTACCTCTGACGACTGTTCCCCAGTTATATCATGCAATATTTCCTGTTTCTAGATTCTGCCCAACTATGAATATACTGCATAAAATGTACAGTAATTAGATCACATACAGTAGTGTTATACTGGACTAGGGTAATGATGGTGAAGAAAATTTTTAGATTTCTGAATTCCTCATTGCAATCATTTAAGTCGCTTGGCCATGGAGGGAAAGAAAGAGAGAGAGAGAGAGAGAGAGAGAGAGAGAGTCAAGTGCGTGTGTGTGTGTGTGTGTGTGTGTGCGTGTGTACCTCAGTGTGATCCTGCTGTCACAACTTGTGCCTCCAAGTTCTGGCTTCCCATGTTTGCTCTGCCTCGTCTCCGCCTCTTGCGTCAACACACACACTTTTTTGTTGCCTTGATCATTCTGTATTGACGGAGAGTTGATTTGGGAATGTGTATTTTGCTCTCTGGATGATGATGATGGTTGTGAAAGCAGGGGATGTATATTTTGTCTCTGGCTATTTGTCATGGTGGTGGTGATGTTGATGATGATGATGATGATGATGATGGTTGTAAGAGTTGGGGATGTATATTTAGTCTCTGGGTATCTGTCATGATGATGATGATGATGATGATGTCGTGGAGGATGTGTATTTATTCTCCACATATTTGTCATGACCATGGTGGTGATGGTGAGATTTCAGGGTGTATAATCAGTCTGAATGATTTGCTGTGACGATGATCATGATATCTGGGGATGTATATTTAGTATCTGAGTATTTGCGATGATGATGATGATGATGATGAGAACGATGACAACACCTGAAGATGCACATTTAGTTTGTGGGTTTTGTGATGATGATAATGATGCTGTATGATTATATCTGGGGATGAATATTTAGTCTGTGTTGTGATGACGATGATGATGGTTTAGAGATGTACAGGTTAATTTTGGTTGTTAATGATGAAGAGATGTGACCATATACGGTATATTTAATCTTTGTGTGTTGCTGCTGCTAATGATTAATACGTGCCTAGTGTTGCTTAGATAGGAACACTGCAATTTTTAACCGTGACAGCCTATATGAAGTCACCTGTGAGACCAAAGAGATACCTTTGGGGAAAAAGTGAAACTCAGAATTTACTCTTTTTAAGTTGGCGAAGTACGAATGCGGAACGATGTCTGTAGCGAAGGCATCTGAGAGTCTTTGTTTATAGCTATGTTTGTGTTTTTCAAAGTAAGTATTATCTTAGAATGGGCAGAGTGCGATCAGATACAAAAATAAAAATGGTCATTCTACTGGCACGCTATCACTGTCATAATCATCACATCACCACGACAGTGATCATCACCATAACTCCCATTAATAGTCAGTTCTGTTTTTTTCCCACCATCGTTGCCTCTGTGCCTACTATCATCCCTACTACACTCACCTTCACGATTACACCCACCAAGGACACTTAATACACCTTCATCACCACTACACCCACCGTCATTACCTCTACACCCACCAACTGCACCTACAGTATAATACTATCATAGCTACACCCACCAACTGCACCTAATACCATCACCGCTACATCCACTTTCATCACCACTACACCCACCTTCATCACCACTACACCACCTACATCACCACTACACCCACCAACATCACCAAGACTACCAAATGCAAGTAAAATGTTTCTTCCATTCATCACCACCATCACTATCACTGCTACCCTCACTACACTACCACCATCCCGGGCTGGGGCAAGGAACAGTATAATGAACCGAATTTCGCCAAAACAGACTCTCCTTATCCATCAAAAGACCCACCAACATACCATGAAAAATATTTAAAAAAAACGCCAACTCTAATGCACCAGACCTGAATGGAGGGTGGGTATTAGTGAAGGAGTGGTTACATGTAATGTGTGTCAGGCAGGAGGGTTACTGGACCTAAGGGAACGGGCTGTTAAACCTGTGATCAGTGTCTAACACATGAAGGAAACACCATAATCTGCTCTTCCTCTCCTGCCACCACCATCATCATTACAGCTACCATCACTATAACACGACACCATGATCATCACCATAACATCCACCACCATCGTCACAACTACCAAATACAAATCATATATAGGCTACCACCATCACAACTACCACATACATCACAACTACCAGTTCACTAGATCTAGCATAGTCATCTTCCTTTCCTGGCATGACCATCGCTACTACCACAAACATCACCACTACGACTCCACTATTTCTAGCACAATCATCTTACGTTTCCTGTCATCACCGTCACTACTACTGTACACAAACATCATCACTACAGATCCACTGTTTCTAGCACAATCATCACCACCACCACAAAAACCAGTACTACCCACAGGCACAATCATCACAACCACAATCATCACAACCACCACATCCAGAAATGGTTTGTCCTTTTCCCCCGTCTCCTGCGGCCTTCAGCTAGGCCTAGTTAGGTAACACAATCTTCCTTCCCAGCGTTGCTCAATCTTTTCCTTGGCAGAGACATATTGCTTTTTCTTGGCTCTGAGGATGAAGAAAGGGGGCTATTTCTAAAGATATAAGCTATTTGCAGATGAAATCAAACTTCATTGGGAAAATTTCTCTCATGTTCATTTTCTGTGTCACACTTCTGACCTATGTTATTTGCGGCGTTCACTGTATCATCATCTTTATCATCATCATCTTAGGCTAAACCTGTTTCCCAACAATAGAGGTACATGAGGTGAGAAGGGTCCAAAGAAGCTGGTTAGAGCTATAGGGATCCAGAGAAGTTACCTACTGTCGATAAGGATGGTTTGATTATATGAAATTCGTTAAAATAAAATGTAACTTTCTTTCACAAATCCCAACAACATGGTGATAAAAACACCCTTCAGTACTAGCATACCCGTCCTGAGTGAGATGGACCGGCATGTATTGAATATTGACGGTGGGTATTAACGTTGAAGTGGTGACATGTGAATGAATGTGGCACTTAGAAGGACTGCTGGGCTTTAGGGAACAAACTATCAAGTTTATGCTGAGAGTTGCACACATTAAAGAAAAGGAACAGGAAAGATCCACACCGTGCCAAATGAAATGGGCATTACATCCATTCACTCATCGTTCAAGCCTTAGAAACTATTACTCCTATATCCACCGCACTAATTAAGAACCTACAAAAAATAGTATGTTACCTTATGAACAGTATGCTGTTGCTGAGGAACCAAGTGAAGGTGAATTGTTGAATATGCATTTATCCCTCCTCTGTGTTCGGTGCACCCATGCAGTTACGACCTACATTGGCTCTCTTATGCATGGCTAGATGACTGAATGAAAGCGTGTTAAAATCATTTACTGGTAGTACCAATGAAAACTAAAAATTACCGTTGTATATAATTCTTGCATGAAGAAAGGACACGCCGAAGCACTATACAATCACTCTGACCCGGGAGGCATATACAGTAGATTTTAGGATTTCGCTTTCACTGGGCTAAGGAAATAACACGTGTTGGTTGGTTAGTTGATTTTTGGATATTTGTTTGTCTATCAGTAGTGTGGAGACCAAAATCGATTAGCCACATACTGTTGATTTATTTCGCAAAGTAGTGCAACAGATAAGATTATCATCACATTTTCGGTCTACAAATTTTCTTATCCACTGTCACCTTTCCATAAATTTTCCTCAGTCTCCCGCCCTATCCCCTTTTCCTCCAGCCTGCTTCCCCTGCAATCACCCGCATGTCCTCTCCCTGCTCATCTCCCTTCTTCATCTCCCTCCCTCCTTCCCCCGTACTGTCTCCCTCAGTTTCCCACCCCTATTCCCTTCCCCTACCTAACTTTCTTCCTTCCCATCTGTGTTCCTCTTTCTCCCACTGCCGTCATTTCCTTTCCCTTTCTCATCTGCTTCCACCCCTAAATCCTCACTTCCCATTTTCTCCCCTCCTCATCCTCGCAGTTCCTTCTCTTAGATCCTCTTTACCATCCTTACAAATTTTCTCTCTTCCACACCTCCTCAATCCCTTC
>JAGKTI010034692.1:0-11408 GCA_018397915.1 Birgus latro | reverse complement strand
AAGAGTGGGAAAAATACTTGTAGCAAGAAGTCTAGCACTGCCACCTGTGTATTTGACAGTCATTGCATATGAGACAGAAAGACAGACAGACAGAGAGAAGAGGGAATGGGGAGAGAGAATAAGGGATGCGAGGGAGGGAAAATGAGAGAGAGGGAGGGGGAGGATTAGGAGAGAGGGAATGGGGAAAGAGAGGGAGTAATAGAGAGAAAGAGGGAGGGAGGGGGATTGAAGGGGGAGGAGGAGGGACAAGTTCTCTTCACACATAAAAGTAATATCCGATCAAATAAACTTTGGCTGAATGGAGGGAGTAATTCATATAATATCGCCCCAAGATAAGTAAATAGCTAAAAGTATGTTTGGGGAAAATGAGGCGGGGAACACAGGATATCGTACGTCTGGACATGGAGTCAGTGTTACCAGATGAAATCTGGGAGAGGTAAATCTGAAGTGTGTAAAAATACTTGTGGCCAATAGTACATGAAATGTGTCAGGTCCCCCGTGCTCAGAGGAACCAGATCCAAATCCTCAGCCAAAGATGCCAGGAGATCACCAAAGGTGTTACATATAGTTTCACCCCACACAGCATGACAAAGATTTACGTTGCCAGGAAGAACAAACGGCCTAGGAAGCTGACGAATAAAGTAGTCAAGGTACAGGGGGGCGTGGAGGGGGGAGGGGAGAGATAAAGAAAACAGAATATGTAACTCCTCCCCAGGTGTAATTGAACAACCATAGCCTGAAGGAAAGACCAGACAGAAAAAGAAGTAAATGGAACCTCAGTACTGCAAAGGAGAGGACAGCCACTTTGAGTACCACAGTCCATATTAGCTGGTGAGTGCAGAACTTTAGAGCAGGAAGAGTTTTGTTTCTGACCATAGTGTCCTGAAGGCAAATGCAGGTGAAACTCACACACGAGCAGTTGAAGTTCCTCCCAGTTTGTACAAACACCTCAACAGTTCCACTGCAGAGCAACTATTACAGGACGCGGCATGGCAGGTTATCTTCACGCAAATAATAACAGAATTTTGCTGCAGCTTCTAAAGAATGTCATGAAAGATGGGTTACATACTCTGCAATTACACATAACCCTCCAAAATCCAGAGTTCCTGCAGGTGGGATTTTGTGGGGAAGGTTCTTAGCATACTACCATTCATCTATCAGGTCATAGTGCCAGAGATCGTAGGACCCAACCTGGGGTCCCCTCATTATTTATGTTTCGAAAATGTGACAAACTGTCGCCCCAGGGTGACAATGGTTTCTACTGGGTTAAACTTAGAAATCTCCTTGTGAAGTCTGTTGAAACTTTTAGTGAAAAACAAAAGCATTCGGGAGCCAAATGCTAATCACCAGCAAAATATCTTGGCTAAGGTACAAGCTACCTACATACCTAATGTTAAGAAAGTATCCCTATCCATTGATGACATATTGACCAAAATGAAGTTTGATGAATGATGGCTTGTATTTGGTCACCTTTGATCAAATCCTAACCAGAAGTTAAAGTTAATCACTTATCCCCATTCACATAATTGTTGTTTCATTATGGTTCGGTGAAAATTCTTCCACAACTTTTAGAGATATTTCGGGAACACACACACACACACACTTGATATACTTCCAAAGCAAATGTTTCAAGTGGTCAGAGTCCTGAGGAGTTTGTTGCATCAGCAGACGACATGCGCCGCGTCGGGTAAACATACGAGACCTGGGTAAATTCCAACACTGACGGAACGGAGATGCTGAACTGAAAGTGGAAAGTATATTTCTATAAGATGGCCTACTTTCAAGAAGTGCAACTAGGCAAGAGGAAGGGAAACAGTAAAAAAACAAAATGATAACTACACAGACCTAGTGGAACTGGTTAAATTTAATTAAGTAGCAGAGAAAGTGAACAAATTGGATGAAACTTTCAAAATGGAATTGGATGAAATAAGGAAGGAACTGTACCAACAAAAGGGAAAAAATAGGAACTGGTAAAGGAATTTAACAGAAAAGATGTAACAACAGGTGAGCTACAAGCTGACGTAGACAATCTGAGGAAGAAAATGAACGGAATGGGGAATACAGTAGTCACCCATGAAAGAGTTTTGGAGGAGTACAATGATGATAAAACATAAGTAGACAAGCAGGAAATCTGATATAGCAAAATAGAGACATTGATGAGAAGATAACTTAGGCAAATGAAATGATGAGAAACTACACAGAGGAAGTACAAAATACATGGGCAGAAGTAGCCAAAACAAGTCAAGATCTAAAAAACAAGGCTGAAGCAAATGACAAGAGAGGTGAAAAACACCATAACGAAGAACCCAAGGCTGATAAAGGAAACATCTGGGATCAACAGATCTATAGGCATCACTGGTAAAGGTGAAGAAGAAATAAGAAATAGAATCACCAGAGATAACAAAGAGATAGTAAATATAATGAACATAATGAAAGTAGCATCAGACATATTCTGTGTGAAATGTAGAGGAATTTAAGAGATTAAGGAAGTATTAGAGAAACAGGTCAAGGCCCCTGAAAGGAACTTTCCAAAGTGTAAACACTGTAGAAGAGTATCAAAAAATGCTAACAAACTTAAAGAATCAGAGGAACACAAAGAAGCATGGATAACAAGGTGCCTAACTCAAGGGAAATGGGGATTATTAAAGGAAACGGGGGAAGAAGCAAAAAGAAAGAATGATGGAAAATCAGATGAAAAGAGAAGTATTTATTTATTTTTCTTTAAATAAAGTAGTAGGATAGCAAGTACAAAAATGACACATAAACAGAAGGGTCTAAATAAAAGCAAGAGAGTAGACTCAACCAGTGTCAAATATGTGAACAAAATGGCTAAGTTAATGTACTCAAATATAGATGGAATGGTATCCAGATTGTTAAAGATAAAAGGCTATATCATAGAAAATGAGCCTCATATTGTTTGTATAACAGAAACAAAATTAATCCCAGGGATATCAAACGACTCTTTAAATTTGGATGAGAATATTTGGCGAAGAGACAGAAATTTTAAAAAGAAAGCAGGAGGAGTTATTATACTAAGAGAGAAAAGACTCCAGGTAAAAGAGATAGCAGTAGACATACCCTGACAAGTACAATTAGTTGCAGCAGAGATTAGTACATCAGAAGGTACAATAACTGTGGCAAATTTATATATGCCACCCAAGACAATAGCATGGGAGAGAGGTGAATATGAAGACCCGGCAGAAAAGACATTTCAGTGTTTAAGAATCCTACTATACAGAATGGAAGAAAAATCTGAAAGAATTATAATAACGGGAGATTTTAACACAAATATACACTGGAATACATTAGATGTAAAAAGCCATGAAAGTTGTTGGGATCAAAAGCTTTTGGATTTTATACACGAATTTTTTTCTAACACAATATGTAAAGGAGATCACCAACAAAAGAGGACCAGAAGACCCCTCATTATTAGATCTCATATTTACTAGGCATGAAAATGAAATTTACAATATAATCTGTCACCCCCATTTGGTAAAAAGGACAATGCAGTACTAGACTACAATTTCAGGATAGCATATGATATAGTTAGAGGTAATGGAAATTACAGAAAGAGGCTAAAGTACAATAAGGGCAACTATCATGACCCAAAGAAGTACTCCAACGATATAGAATGGGAGAAGGAGCTAAGAGGAAACGATTTCCATTTTATTGGTATGCTGCGTGAAAAAGAGTGCGACTTCTCGTCCCTTATACACGGAGCCTGGAGCGAGGTTCTCTTTCTAGACCGGGTTGGGCTCTATTAACCCGTCACACGCCGACCAATTTCCCACCTCTGATACCCCCCAGTCTCGAGCATTTTCAGAATTTTTTTTGAGGGGGCTCAAACCTTCGCTTTTGGTGAGAAACATCGAGAATTCATAGAGAAACCACCCTCCTGAGGCTATAAATGGTGCTACAGGTGATGAGTCAGCATTACGTTTTTCCTCTTTCTCAGGGTACCTGGCTAAAGAAAACGAACTATGGAAGTGTTAACTAACTCAAGCCACTTTAAATTACGTACATATTTATATATTTGGTACGAATTTATGTGTAGTACAAAACTATATTGTTTTCACACATTTATATAGGCAACAGAAGCATTGTTCAGTCATCAAACACATCCACATATGGCTCCTTCCTTTATGACATTACTACCTCATCACTTCTGTTTGTTTCTTCCTCTAGCTTCTTTATTTCTTTGTCCTCCACCTCAGGAATCACTTTCACCGTGAATTTTGTCATTGGAGAGACCGTGGGGCAACATACCTTTACTGGCCAGGTTACTGCTAACATGTGAATTGCCCAGTGTGGGGGGGAGGGGGGAGGGGGGTTAGATGGGGCCAGGCAGTATCCCCACTTGACAGCAGGTAGAGGAAGGTCTCTCACATATGCCTACCAAAAATCACCCATGAAACCTGAAAATTGTGCAAGTTATGACCCTTGCAATTGCGCGACGTACCCGTACGTCGATGGGTCTAGCTGTGACAAAATGTTGCGACGTACCCACACGTCGATGGGAAGCCTCGGGTTAAGGCAATCAGAGGGAACAGGGCATAAAACTCAGGGACACAACTGTACCCACACGTCGATGGGAAGCCTCGGGTTAAGGCAATCAGAGGGAACAGGGCATAAAACTCAGGGACACAACCTTACACGTATATTACCACAAATTACAAACTCTATTACAATATGATGGCACACTGTACAGAGAAATACTGTTACACACAGATAGACAGGGCCAGGGGACTTGGCGACAGCAGGGTGTGACTTGGGCTTCCTGTACGATGAGGGCCAATGGTAGTAGAGGGCCTGGGTCAGTGGCCTGTGTCAGAAGGCCCCGGGGTTGTCAGGACTTCCAGTGGCTGTGCCGGGAGGCCGACCCATAGCGTCTCATACGGGACTTGTCAGAGGGACATGTAGGAGAGAGTGGGCCCTTCCACAGGATTACGAGGGGGGAGGGTTTAGGGGCTGGGCCCGAACGGGTCACTAGGTGCGCTTCCCTGCGCTTACACAGAGGTTGTCATGTGGGGCTGGGAGATCTCGTTCTGAGGTCCTAGGGATGTCTCGGCTGGTCCTGGGGCTGCGGTCTCGCTGCTGAGCCTCCATCAGGTATGGTCTGTGGCAGCTCGGGGCAGCGGAGTCCGAAAGGGGCTGGGGCTGCTGGGGATCGAGGGAGAGAGCCAGGACTCCAGACACCAGGGGTCCTTGCCAGGCCTCCTCCAACCACTGGTCAGGAGGGAGGATGTCTCTCTGGGGAGAGAGAGTGAGGACACTTCCTGTGACCCTTTCTTTTTGTGGAGCGGCGAGGTGGCCGTCACCTAGGTGCGGCGAGGTGGCCATCACCTTTCCTCCTTTTGTGGAGTTAGAGCAAGGGTGGCTGGTGTCTGTCTCCTCCCTGCATGTGGCTTGGTGGCCGTTACCCGGTGTGAGCGAGTGTGGCAAGGTGGCCGTCACTAGACCTCCTTTTGTGGAGTTATAGCGAGGGCGGCAAGGTGGCCGTCTCCTCCCCGCATGCAGCAAGGTGCCCGTCACCCAGTATGACTGAGGGAAGGAAGCACAAGTTGGCGGCTGGTGGCCGACTCTGGTATGCTGTCTCGGGGTATAGGAGTAGTCCCACCCTGAACCTGCCAATGGCTGGTACAGTGGAGGTGTAAATCACCTGGACTGCTACCTGCACGGTGAGTTACCTGAGTGCGAGAGGGGCACGCGGGAGAGATACAGGTGCGCCCGTGTTGTCTGGAGCTCACACCGTTCATTTCTGCTCCCTGGGTATCTCCTCCTGGGGTGGGTGTCTTGCCCAGGTAAGGTTGAGGGGGAGCTTCGGTATTCTGCATTTCAGTTATACATAAACAATTCTGTGAATTTTACGAAACAGGAGTCCATAATTATGTCTCATTGCACAAAGAGACGGAAATAAGGGTAAAGAACTGGTTTAATACTGATTGTAAAAATGCAAAAGAGATGTGGATCAGATGCAGACTATATAAAAGTGAGAGAGCATATAACAACTACAAGCAGGCAATAAATGATTATACAAGGATAAGGAGAGAAGCTCAAAGGCAGTTAAATAAAAGTATTGATCAGCCGAAGTTGTTTTACAGCTACATACGAAGCAAGCAATGCAAAAGCTAAAGATAAAATACCATCCATCATGGATGAGGGAAAAATCTGTATCAATTAAGAAGATATTTGTGATGTACTAAACAAAAATTTTCCGTCAGTTTTTACTACAGAAAGTAGATTTGCGGAAGATGAAACGAACAAGCATGCCCACACTTATTAAAAAATACAGTATATGTATAACAAAACAAGAGTTCCAGGAAGAGATGAGGAAATTAAACAGGGGAAAAGCCAATGGCCCTGACAAGATTTCGTGTTGGGCATTACACGAACGTGCAATAGAGCTAAGCAGTCCATAACAATTAAAATTCCAAGAATCCTTAAGACATGGAAAACTACCTCATATTTCACGGAAAGCAAACATTGTGCCCCTTTTCAAGAAAGGAAATAGACAAAATCCATTTAACCACCAACCAGTATCACTGACCAGCATCGTAGGCAAGATGTTAGAAAAATTGATACGGAGAATTTAGGTAAATCACCTTGAAAAACACAATATAACAGAAAGACAAATTGGTTTTAGAAAGGGAAAATCATGTGTTACTAACCTCTTAAGTTACTATGACAGAGTTCCAGAAATAATACAGAAAAGAGATGGCTGGGTAGACAGCATATATTCGAATTTCAAGATGGCATTTGACAGAGTACCACACAAAAGACTTTTATGGAAACTCTACAATCATGGAGGAATCCAAGGTAAACTGTACGACTGGATGCAAGATTTTCTCAGTAAAAGAGAAATGAGAATAGTGCTAAAGGAAAATTACTCACCATGAAGAGAAGTGACAAATGGAGTTCCACAGGGCTCGGTGCTGGCCCAATTTTTTTTTTTTTTTTAAGAATATATAAATGACATACACAGCAACACTGAAAATGGAAGCTACGTAAATATGTTTGCTAAAGATGCAAAAATACAAAGGGAAATTACACACACAGACTCTTGCATAGAGCTGCAAGAGGAATTAAATAAGCTTCATGAATGGAGCAATAGATGGCAAATAGAATTCATTGTGGACAAATGTCATGTAATAAAAAAAAAAAAAAAAACAGACTGGAATTGTAAGTTAGAAAGTTCGACCATACACACATCAGAAAGGGAAATGGATTTTGATGTGATTATCAGTAACAGATTATCACGGGCTGACCACATAATGAAAAAGTAAGGAACATGTACATTACACACTGCTTGCAAATATGAGAGTAGCATACACATATAAAAATGAAGGCATGCTGAGAAAGATAACATCATTCATCAGACCAACTTTGGAGTATGCATCGGTAGTCTGGAATCCTCATCTCAAAAAACACATAGATAAGACTGATAAAATACAAAGGGCCGCTACAAGGTGGAAACCAAGTACAGTATACGAGACCTAAGCTATGAAGAAAGACTCGAAAAATTAAACCTACCAGCATTACATACCACATCTAATACCATAATCATGTTACATAGCTAGCATGTAAAGAGAAAACCATATTGTTACACGGATATAGAACGGACCTATTTATTTTTTTATTTTCCTCTCAACACTCCCCAGTGATTAAGTTACTTTAATTATAATAGCCTCGTTACTCCAGCTGAACCGGTTGTTGATACCCCTCCAGTGATGATTCCACATGATGCAGTAGGCAGGTTTTTTTTCTTTTTTTTCACGCGTAAAATCTATTGTTTTTGGAATCATTACCAGCACAGGTAATTGACACTTCGTCGACAGAGCAGTTCAGGGTTATGCCAGACCTGACTTTGTGGTAGACTGAATAGTTCATCTAATTTCATAGCCTGTCCGTTTTCCCTCGGGTTAGGTGTACTTCCTTTTATGTGCCCGTTTCACAGGTGGAGGAGGTGGGTGGAGAGAGCCTTCATCTCTACTATACTTTCGTCACACAAATTTAGTAACAACTTATATCTGGTAAATTCATTCATGGTACTCTGAGGTACAGGTCATAAGACATGAGGTACTACTTCTTCTTGGAAAGCCCTCCTCTCTCTCTCTCTCTCTCTCTCTCTCTCTCTCTCTCTCTCTCTCTCTCTCTCTCTCTTTTTCTGTGTCTGTTAAAGAAACATTTCCTCTAATGTGTTTTCCCAAGGATCTTATTTGCGGAAATCGGTGAAATTAATCTGCTTATACAATGGCTATAAATGGGAGGCATAACAGGTGAAGAGTTTTCCTTAGTGACTATAATATGCATTTGTAATACACAGACATTTGTAATGCTTTATATAGGCTTTTTATTAGCATAAACTAATAAATGACGGATTTTGCAAAAAGTGTTAACGGATTGTTCTAGTGGCCTTTCATGTGTCCGTAGGAGCAGGTTTGTAAACAGACAGTTTTGTCAGTCCGTGGCAGGTGGCCCTTGAAAACATGACATATACAATTCTCCAAGTGTAGCCCAGACGTGTTATTCATTGAAATTTATACCTGTATCCCCCCCGGTCTGAGGATTATTAGCATTTTCTTGTATACAAATAAAGTGACAAATGTTCATGCATGAACCACAGCTATATGACTTAACTTGTCACGTCCCGACCGATTTCCCCCCTCCGATAGCCCTCAGTCCCGAGCAATTTTGGAAAACAAAAATTGGCTAAAACATCTGCTTTTGTTGAGAAACAAAGGAAAATCACCAAGAAAGTGGTTACCTGGGTCCATAAGTGGTCGGAACAGGTGAGCCCCCCTAGTGCAGGTATCGTATTCTGTCACTGAAGTGTCTGGCTCTCACGTTTTCTACGGTAGGTAATTTTGAGAGAAACAACAAAGAATACGTCTACATTTATTGATTTAGAACTAATAAACAATCACAACAACAATATAATGGTTTTCAATGAGATATATAGGGGGGGGGGAAAACATAGTTCCATTGCACGAGCATAAAGGGTTTGGTCACATTGGTCACAAGTGAGTCGCTAATTTTCTTGTTTCAGGAAACATATCATTTTTTCTACTTGCATAATACTGTTTGAATGACATTTTACCATTTCTGACTTTATGTAAATGTTTTCAGCTGTTTACATTCATTACGATGATATTTAGCATAATGATTGTGCATATTTGCATACATAGTGCACTCGCTATGACTTCTCTCAACATACATTACATTTTTTATACTTTCATATTATTGTTTCGATGCCATTATATCATTTTTCATCCAGTGTAAATGTTTTCGCCTATTTACATTCCTTACGATGATATTTAGGACAATGGTAGCGCATATTCACGTAGGAAGCGCACTCACTACCACTCGTGTTTCAACTTATATTCTATTTCTCCACTTCCAGTATACTTCCCCAATTACATTACACCCGTCGCCACTTTATACAACTATTTACAGATATACATGCCTTATTTATTATACTGAGCATCAGAATATCGCATCATTATACACTCGCTAGGAATGTTTCGACTTAAAATATATGTATACACTGACATAATAATTTTCCACTTACATTACACCCGTTTCCACTTTATACTACTACTTACATATTTACAGGCCTCATAATTACACTGAGCATCTGTATGTCGCATATTTTCATGAGATGGAGCGTCATATCGCAATCACACCATATTAGAAGTGCATCAACGTGTGATATTCCCTAAAACAAGGGTGAACGCAGAGACCCACGTTACACTCAACGCACTCATAGCGGGTGTCTTTTCTCTGAGTGGTGGGCCTCACTCAGGAATTAGCGCACACACGACACCTGAGTTGGGGCCTAGGTCTATTTGGCTGGGGAGATATAGGAGTGGCAAAGTGGCAGGCGGAAATTCTCAGGGGAGTTTGGGAGGTAGGGGCAGTGCGTGGGCGTTGCTGTGTTCCCTCGACCGCATACTGGGCTATAATCTCACGGCCAAGCTCCCTCACAATCCTTCAAACGTTTCCTGCACTCCTGTTGTCATGGTGTGCAGGTGGTGGCAAGTGAGGGCAGTTATATCGAGCATGTGAAAGAAGAGCTTCTTGTACCACTTCATCGTAGTCCTGGCACACTCTACACTCGATATCATGTCGTCTGTCTGGTCCACCTGCCGCAGGTTGATGTTATAATCCAGCACACACTCAGGTTTCCAGATGTGGCGCCTCCTCTCGCTGCGGTAATCCATGGAGTCTGTGCGGTGCATCAAGGGGCGGTGAACTGTGGACAAGAAGCAGACTTCTCTGTTGTGGTTCCACACTGTAGCTAGGATGTTGTTAGCCTTGAAGAAGACCACCTCATTTTTGTCTAGTTTCCGCCCCACCTTGACAATGTGACACTGGTTCACCTTGATGGTACCACAGAGTCCCGTGTCATGCAGGCGTAGAAAACGAGCAAGAAGAGGGCTAGTGAATCAGTTATCCAGGTAGAGGGCGTGACCACGATGAAGGTACTCTTCTACCATAGTCTTTACCACTGCTCCAGACAGTCCAGTACTCTGATCTTCTATTATGTCTGTCTGTGCACCGGTCTACAAGACTATGTCTTGCACATAACTAGTCCTACAGTCACACATAACAACGATCTTGAACCCAAAATGGTGCCTTTTGCTGGGTATATACTGGCGAAAAGAAAATTAATATTGCCTCTCCACAACATGAGACTCTCGTCTATGACAAGGTCTCTATAGGGATAAAATGAGGAACGGAATGTTTGCCGTAGTTGGTCAAAAACCAACCTAATTCGCCTCATCTTAGTGTCATTTGCATTTGCAGGATCATCAGCATCATAAAAGTGGAGGCGGCTGAGAATTTGCTGAAACCGATTACGGCTAATGATCTTGCCAAAGATTGGTGTCTGCATGAGAGGGTCCATAGTCCAGTATGACAGAATTCTGTTTTTACGTAAAATACCCATCAAAAGTACCAGGACAAAAAATACGAACATCTCTGCCAGGGAGACAGGGTAATCGTAAATTATGGAATTCCTGCTCCTTGTGCCCAGTCGTTCACAGTCACGGCACTGGCTGCTTGCAAAACGGTTGGTTTGTTCTAAAATCTGCTCTACAAAACCCTCACCGCAGAACAGGTGGAAAAAATCCAGCCTGGTGGAGCCATGATGAATCCCAGGACCTGTGCAGCCACCGTGCCTCTGCTCAGTGAAGGGGTGAATGATGGGAGAAAAATCACTGCCATCTTCCCAATTGCAACTCACATTACCGTCGCTCACAACGTCCCAATTGTCGCCTTCGTTGGGGTGGGGAGGAGATGCTGGTGGGGGAGATTGGGGAGGAGGAGTGCGGAGGGCTTCCCCACTCGCACTCCTCTTTCCTCGCCCTTTACCGTTCCCCTTTCCATTACCCTTACGGCCTTGGGGA
>JAGKTI010034691.1:0-11408 GCA_018397915.1 Birgus latro | reverse complement strand
CTAGAATGGGGGAAAATGGCTAAATTGTCAACAATGGATGGGAATACTGATGACATTAACAGCTCTGATTATTGTTGGACATTGGCAGTGCTGATAGATGATACAAGTCACCACCTGAAAGCCCGGGGGAATTAAAAATAACACAGAGTCACTCAAGTGATGCTCCACGGAATGATCCATTGTACCCGACCGTCACGAAAGTGACCCGTGGTTACCACAGGGGTTAAGGGACACAACCTCACCGGTAGGTTAGCTAGATGGTCCATCACCATCCAGGACTTCAATCCCACTTTTCAGTATGTCCCAGGAAAATCAAATGTAGTCGAAGACGCCCTCTCACGTCATGTAGCCGCACCTGTCACGTCCCTACAGCCCAAGACCACTGACAGCGCAACCTTAACATCAGAGGATATTCAAAACTCTCAGCGCAAAGATTCCATGTGGTCCCAAGTAGTTTATTTCCTCGAATCAGGATTTGCATCAACCTTACCTGCTCTACCAGTACCACTAGATGAGTTCATACTAAAAGATGGTCTCTTGTACAGAAAAACATTCCTTACAGGGAAGGATTTGCCCAACAGAGAAGTACACCAACTCGTTGTCCCTACTGACCTTATACCTGCAGTCCTTCATATTGTTCATGATACACCTCATGCATCCCATCCATGTAAAGACCGATGCTTGCGCCAAGCACGTCTCGAGTACTATTGGGCAACCATGCGTCGCGATATCAATGCGCACTGTGACTCTTGGATCTCGTGCCACCGCCACAAACGTTCCACTGGCTTATCTGCACCGCTCTTACCATACCCAATCCCGTCACACCCACGGGAAACAGTGTCCATCGATCTTCTCAAACTCCCTCTTACAGGATCAAGCGCAGAGTATTTGTTTGTAGCAGTCGACCACTTCTCACGCTACTGTGTCCTCGTATCTCTCTCAGATAAGGCCGCGAAGAGTGTTGCACGTGCCTTCGTAGATCATGTAATTTGCCCGTTCAGTACCCCACATACCATCCTCACTGACAACGGTACTGAGTTCAACAATAGCCTCCTGGAGGAGATCTGTCACCGCTTTAAAATTAATAAATGCAATGTCATACCTAACCATCCAGCTTCCAATGGCCTTGTAGAGGCCATAATAGAAAAATCTTAGAGTGCCTCAGACACCTAGACTCCCATAGTTCGTCATGGAATGACTGGATTCCCCAAGTGGCTTCCTCAATCAACAGCTCCATCAACGCTTCCATTGGCGAATCTCCCTTCTTTATCCTCTTTGGTTTTGACAAACACCTACCATACACCCTGTTATCCTCAAAGCCAGACCCCATCTATAACATGGATGACTATGTCAAAGTAAAATTGGCCAACTTCCAAACAATCCATCAGTATGTAACGTCCAATCTCGCTTCATCTAAGGAGGACATGATACAACGCCAACGTAAATCTGCCTCTCCTATCACTATCAACGTCGGTGATCTAGTCTTTGCTCATTCCCATACGCGTACCTATAAATTGGATGACAAATTTACCAGCTCCCATCGCGTACTGACTAAACAAGCCAACAAGTTCCACATCTAAGACCTCTCCACTACAGACACTAAGTGGGTCCTTGCGACGATCTAAAATGTTTGAAGAATCACTTGCACAAGCTACGCTCTCCCTCCTGCTCCACAAATCCCCCATTCTACCCCATCTCCACCTATCCATCAGACTACTTCATCTCCACCTACACCTACTCATTCATCAACCAATCAGTATCGATCCAAACTCCGTTCCGCCCATCAACCTCTCCAGGAACTCTCCCATTAATTCTCATCTAATCTTCTAGGTATGATGTTAGCGGTCTACCTGCTGGCAGTGCTGACCCTCCTAGGGTCTAGATTGGGTGAGGACGATGGTGGAGTACGTCCCGGGGCCTTGGTCGGCTCAGGAGGCGAGGTAATGCTGATTCTAGATGTAGTCTCCCTACGCTATGATCTTGCTCCCCTGGCCGACGCAGCCATCGCCCTGGCCCTGCCTACCTACGCGCACCAGCTCCACAAAATCAAGACCCACCTCACAGCCCTCATGGGGAAACACAACCCAAATCAGTTATATCATCTTTTCCTCCCACGCTCCTGGCAGTTGCAATACATCTCTGGTAAATTCACCAAGCTCAATGACACATTCTCCATTCAGCAACCCATAGGTCGTTCTCGTGTGAAACGAGGTCTCTTTGACCTCGGAGGTGAGATTCTAAGCGGATTGTTTGGCGTCGCTACAGCCCGTGACCTTTCTGGCTTTAAATCTGACCTAGCTCATTTAGCTTCCACCCTAGAATCTCAATGCCGAGTCATCAAAGTCTAACACACTATGTTACAGAAGATTACAACCCACCTAAATGAAGTAACTTACACTTTGAACAATTTCACCGACATCTTAAAACAACACCTCTCCAATCTCAACGTTATTTCTCAGTTCTTTTATCTCAAACTCAACATGGATAATCTCCAACTAGCCATTGACTCTCTATTCTCTCAGGTCACTACCTTGGTTTGTATCCTAGTCGATGCTATTAATGGACGGTCACTGCAGACTTAGTACCTATCTCAGCTCTCCGCTCTGTATTAGAATGGGCTCACTCTACTTTCGGTTTATCCCCAGTACTCCCATACTACTTTCTCGAATATTACTATCCAGTTCTCGAAGCCACTCTTCTCACCACATTCGTCGTCGTCCATATCCCTCTCCATTCTGACATCATCTTCAACCTTTTCCACATCATTCCCTTCCCCTTCCGATACAACAACTCCTTATTGAAAGTCTCTGTTCCTTCAGGATATTTCCTCCTATCCCATGACCATCTTTCAGTTGCCTTCCTTTCTACCACCGACCTCGAGCAGTGTTCCTCCCTCACCCCTACCTCTCGTCTCTGTGCTGCCAACCTTTTCGCTACCTTCCCTAGCAGCGCTACACCCTGTGAGTCTGCTTTAGTTCGTAACCATTCCATATACTCGGCCTGTTCCTTAGTTCCAGCTCCTGTACTCCCAGTCCACCATGCTCACCTCAACCACGTCCAGTACTTCTTCTTCACTGTTCCCATCTCTGTCACCATCATTTGTCCTGGTACTTCGGGCCGCTCCGTACCTGCTAGTGGTCTCTACAAAGCACCTGACTATTGTACCGTCAAATCAGAGTTAGTCATCACTTACGCCACTCGCCATCACCAATCAGTCCCTAAACACTCCTATGCCATCTTCCAACCAATTGACATGCCTTCCAACCTGCCATCTACTAAAATTACCGTTATCTCCCCCAACATGCGTATGCTAACATTCCTCAACGACAGTGACTTCATTATGGATCAATTTTCTCTGGCCCTCAGCCGTTCATGGGTTCATCCATCCGTTGTGTTTCCCCCCTGTGGTCATTTCTTTCATAGGTTTTCTCCTCGTCCTCTGTGCAGTGCACTGTTGTGTCCGGAAAATGGGACACAGACTACAGGAAATCAGAATTGCTACTGGGTTAGTACACCCTCCCCAAGATTAAATGCCCTCCCATTCAGTGACTATCTATACCACCTGATAAGCTGCATACATTGTGGACAGCAAAAGTACCACCAGCACATGTTGACATATCTCTGATACAGTAATGTGTGACAAATAGAAACTAACATAGAACAAAAAAAAAATGAAAGACATGTGTCCCCTATTTCACAAGAGTGATCTACAGTACTTATATAGCTATAAGAACATGCGTGAATGCATACTCTATTTACTCCTTGTACCATATATCAACATGACTCTATGTATATCTTATATCAGCATACCTCCCCTTGTAACAATGTATATCCCTAGTTTACATCCCCTTGACATGGCCATGTCCTCCCTCCTACCACTGTATCATACTTACTCCCTACCATCCCCTGTATCATAATCCCTCCCTCCTTCCCCTGTATCATACTCCCTACTTGTACAAATCTCCCGCTCCCGTAGTCATATGAAACAACCCATATAACTCCTCTCTAGTGTCAGGAGACGCCATCTCAACCACCCGGGGGAGTATTGTAAAATTGCCCATATATATATGTATTATGCCGTTATGTATATGTATATATGTCCTCACTGTGTGCCCCCCCCCACTGTATCCTAGAACTGCAGAGTAAGCAGCGTTCCCAGGCTTTGCCTGCACACCTCGAACCGCATGTCCGGGCAGTCGAGGGCTAACAACTACTGAGGCTACACCTATATCTCTGTGCTCCACGATTAAAGGCCGTAAATAGCTACTCCAGGACTTTCCATCAACCATCAAGAGAGGGGTGTTACAAAAGTTACTAAAACTTAATGTGCGCGAAAGGGTTAATTTACGTTTGTATGCTAAATAATTAAGTGTTATGTAATGTAAGAAAACTCTGGTATATTTTGGATATCTCCGAGTTGGCTACTGTTGCGTCCCACACTACCAAAGGCTACAACAACGGTACTTCAATATAGATAGGACGTTGCCCAGTGAGTTCTTCCTAGAGGCAGCCTTTTGGTGTACAGTACACAGGATCAGCTCAGGCATAGGTGAGTAGGTGAGAATGAGAGGGGAAAAGGAGTGTGTATTGTTGTAACAGATGGAAGGAGCATATAAGAAAGTATGGATCAGTTGGGTAAAAGATTGTGTGGGTACGAGTGTAAGTTGGACTACAAATGTGGGCAACTGTGTGCGTGTATGCGCCAACGCAAGATCGTACAAGCAGAGTGAGAGAAGAGTTTTGGACAATCGTGGAAGCATGCTTCGAAAAGTTTGGAAGGAATGAGAGAGTGATTTTGATTGGAGATATGAATGGAAAAGTAGGGAATGTGAAAGTGGTTGGAGTGGTTGGTGAGTGGGGTGTGTCTGCAGAGATGGATGACAATGGCAGTGCTTCAGTGAACATTTGTGCCGGGAAGGGGTTGGTGATAGCTAATACCTCCTTCAGGCACAAAATGATCCATAGGCATACGTGGCGAATGTTGAGAAGGGTGGATGATGAACTGAATGAACGGCAGGCAATGACTGATTATGTGTGTGTGGATTAAAGGATGAGAAGGTGTGTAATGGATGCAAGAGTATATAGAGGCTGTGGGAGTGGACTTTCGGATCACTACCTGGTGGTGGTCAAAATTAAAATCCAAAAACAAATGGAGAAAGAGAAGAAGGGAAGGACAGGAGGAAGTAGTTCTTACAAGGAGGGTAGAAAAGTTACAAGAGGATGGAATAAAGGCTGAATATAGAAGGGAAGTGGAGGAGCGATTGGGTAAATATAGAATGGAACAGATGGGGGAAGTGGAATGTGTGTGCAAGATATTCACAGAAGAAATCTGTGCATCATGTGAGGTGGTATGTGGGGTGAAGAGAAGACGAAATTGGGTTCAGGGAACAGCATGGTGGACTGAAGAGGTGAGAGAGGCTGTGGCACAAAAGAAGAAAGCATATAGTGAGTGGATGAGGAACAGGGGCGTCGAAGAAGTTGACAGATGGAAGACAGAGTTGTATGCAGCGAGGAGGAGAGAGGTGCAAAGATAAGTAAGAGAAAGTTAGAAGAGAGTGGATGAGGAATTTGGAATTTGAGTGCGAAGTGGAGGGAATGTAAGAAAATGTTCTGGAAGGAGGTAATGAGAGTTAGACAGGGTGCCAAAGAAGTTAGTTGGGGTGTGAAAGATAAAAATGGTAGATTACTAGCTGAGAAGGGAGAAAAAGTGAACAGATGGAGAGGACACTCTAATGAACTGTTGAAGACACAGAATGAAAGTAATGCAAGTATAAGTGGCTGGGGAATGGCTGGGAGAAGGAGAGATGTGGGAAGAGATGAAGAAATAAGTAGGATGGAAGGTGTGGAAGCAATGAAGAAAGTCAAAATTGGGAAAGCTGCAGGAATTGATGGAGTGTGTGGTGAAATGTTGAAGTATGGGGAAGAGATAGTGATAGAATGGATGTGGAAGGTGTGCAGATTGGCCTGGGAGGAAGGTATAGTCACGGAGGATTGGAAGTCATGTACAATTATTCCCCTGTACAAAGTAAAAGGGGAAGAAGAAGTGTGTGGTAATCATAGGGGCATTTGCCTTCTTAGTGTAATAGGAAAAGTATATGGTAGGATTCTTGTTGACAGAATTAGGGAAATAACCGAGGAATTAGTTTTAGAAGAACAGGGAGGTTTTAGGAAGGGAAGATGTTGTGTATATCAAATAATCATTCTTAGATCTTCAGTGGAAAAGTTTCTAGAGAAGGGAAAGAAGTTGTATGCAGCCTTCATGGATTTGGAGAAAGCATATAACAGGGTGGATAGACAAGCATTGTGGAAAGTTTTAAGAATTTATGGAATGGAGTAGATGGGAAGTTGTTGAAGGCCGTGAAGAGTATTTATGAGGGTGCTAAGGCTGCAGTGCGTGTGGATGGTGAACTGAGTGAATTTTTCCATTTGAGGGTTGGATTGAAACAAGGATGTGTCATGTCTCCGTGGTTGTTCAATCTGTATATGGATGGTGTTATAAAAGAGATACAAGGTAGGGCAGTGGATGTTGGAGCGGCCCTAGTGAGAGAGGGCAGTGTTTGGAAACTCCCTGTACTGTTGTTTACAGATGATACTGTGTTGTTATGTTAAGACAAAGGGGAGTTGCAAGGCTTGGTAGATGAATTTAGGAGAGTGTGTAAGAAACGGAATCTAAAGGGGAATGTACGGAAGAGTACAGTGATGGTCTTCGATAGAAGTGAAATCAGTGAATGAACAGTGAGATTGAATGGGGAGGATATGGAGAATATGAGTTCATTTTAGTACTTGGTTAGTGTAATGAGTAAGGATGGAAGTTTAGAGGGTGACGTGCTTGAAAGGGCGCAGCAGGGAAGAAAGGTTGCTGGTTTCTTGAAAGCAGTGATAAGAAACAGGGAAGTGAGCATGGCAGTGAAAAAGCTGCTACATGACAGTACCAACTCTAACATATGGAAGTGAAGCTTGGACCATTTTGGAGGGACAGAATTCAAGAGTGAGAGCAGTGGAAATGAGTTATTTGAGAGGAGCATGTGGAGTCACATGGAGAGACATACTGACAAATGAGGAAGTGATGGAGCGTTGTGGTGTGGATGTGGATGTGAAAGGAAGCGTTAGGAAGAACATATTAAGGTGGTTTGGCCATGTGGAGAGGATGGAGAGTGAGAGACTGACGAGGAGAGTGTATGTGAGTGAGGTGGAGGGAGGGAGAGGGAGGGTGAGACCAAGGATGAGATGGAGAGATGGAGTGGAGAGTTATATGAGAGAGAGGTGTTTGAGCTGGGAGCAGGGCAGTGAAATGGCGGGGGACAGAGCGATATGGAGGCGATTTGTTTGTGGCCACCCCTTACGGGATTATGGCATCTGGCAATAGATAGATAGATTGTCTTCTGAACTACATTAGTTACTACAGTATAAGATATCAGAAATAATGTCATCTGTAATTAATATAACAGGAGCAACAGATTAATCTCGGGTAAAACTACAATATAATATCCCCATCATCTTTCTTCCTTTAAAACCATCAGCTGTAGGCACAAAGGAAAGTGTTAAAATGAAATACGCTGGTATTTTTGCTACCTAATTAACCAACTGCAGACCAAGATAATCCAACAATATGAAACCTACCTTAATCACATCTAACCCTGAATAACTTAACCTGGTTTAAAAGCTATCCTACTCTGGCTCTAGTTAGTGTGGTAGTGAAGTTACTTAAATACAGTACCTCGAATAACTGGCCTTATAGAAGAAACTGAAGCACACATTATCGGGATTAATCTATACATTCTGAAGAAAAAAAATCAAGGCACACCATGTGATCTTTTTAGTATATATTAAAGATAATAAGGTTCTGTGGTATTTGGCAAGTCAAAATCATTAAAAAAAATTGGCTGCCTCCAGTTGCCTACAAGTCCTGTCAACATGGCAACCTGGACTTTCTCACGGGGCTTGTAAAGATTGCCTTTTCCCTTATCATAACTCCATTCACATTCTATACTCATTTCGTCCAATGACATTACAGCTAACTTTTCAAGAGGACTAAAGGTATCAGCCTTTCCTTCATTAGTGACAAAACAGAATGTAAGATACAAGGTTCACATGCAAATGTTTTGGCTCTCTCATTTAATGTTGCCTTACACGACAAGGAAATTCCTTTCTTATTTCTGAGTTATTCATAGCATTTTGGACTCATACTTCTCAAGGTAAAAGCTGCGGATACATCTTCATCTGGCCAATGCCTAACATTCCTCTTGTTTATAATGGCAATGATTTGTTTTACTGAAAATCGGCCATAAAATGCTTTCTACTTTAGCACTTTGTTGTTGCTTAGTTCTGGATCCGATATATTTGCTTTCAGAGCAGCATTTTCTTCCTGACGCTTAATCTTTGCAACTTCTAACTAGTTAATTTTCCGCTGTAACTCTTCACAAACAGACTTTTCACTTTGAACGCTGGTAATTTACCGATTTTCAAGGTTGCACATCAACATATTACTTTTCATCACGTGAAGACCATAATCAATTTCCTTAGCACCTTCTTCATCATCACATTTAAGAGAATAATTTTCATTACTGGGTACCATATCTTGCACTGTTTTCTGGAAGTGACTTTTTTTTTTTGTCTTGTCACATCTCATACTAGACTCTTCAGTTGGAGAAATAGGTATTTCATTAGAACCAGCAGAATTCAGGGTACTTGATTCCTTTTCAGCATCAGACAACATATATTGTACGTTTCTTTTTAGTCCACGTTATTCTGATCTCCTAGACCTCTCACAGGGCCTGTCAGTTGCACTTGTAGCTAAAAATTTTCTGCATTAGCAAGTCTTACTCTCCTTAATGCACACACACACACACACACACACACACACACACACACACACACACACACACACCGCTCGCTGGCTCGGTGATAAAGTTCTCTGGTATACGGGAGTTCGCGCCTCGCTCAGGTTGTGAAAAGTTTCCCTGACGAAGTGAGTGGTTACTGTCCCCCTTGATCAAGGGGATGGGTGTGTGCGTGTATGAAGGTCACAGCCTTGCCCTTAGATCGGACTATATGAGCTCTCAGCTCCTTCCGGGAGGGTAAAACTTGACGATCACAACCATCAAGTGATCCTGACCGACCCGGTGAATTACACACACACACACACACACACACACACACACACACACACACACACACACACACACACCTTAACACCAGACCACCAGAAATTACTCACTGCACACACACCCTTCATACCACCAGCCCATCATAACATATGTACAGTATACAGTTTAATCAATTTACAGTACACTAAACACACATTATAAAATGGAAAATACCTTCCCAATAACACAATACATTCACCACATCACACACACTGTAGTAGATAAACCATAGTTTACACATCACCAGAGCCACAACCCACTGCACAATGGCTGCAGTACAATATCTGTGATGATAACATACCTTGAGGCAGAAAGAGAGTTGGCACAGCATCATCCTTTATTGGCCTGCGAACTTTTGGCGGTTCCACTCCAAGGAGACGGTATTTCAGTTCAAATTTGTAGTCAGAAGTTAAGAAATGTATCGAGCATATCGCTGAATTGTCTGGATTAAAATCATCACCACGGCGACAGAAATTAATCCACTGTTGTTTGAGATGTGTTTTCCTGGGAAATCTGAAATACTGAATGTTGGATCATGCAGTGTTTTTCCTTCTGTTATTACAGCCATACACTGCACAACTGCTGGGCATGTTTGCAACATAAATTGAGATCTCTTCATATAAAACTGCTAACTGGATCACAAAATATTAGTCAGGTATATGTCACAGAGAATGGTGTGCACGCAAGTGTGACTTAAGTCAGAGTGGGACGTGGGTTTTCCTGGTTCCCACATGACTTCACCATTCCCGTTCACCCCTCACTCCGCCGGCAACCTGCGCGATGGCTGACCTGTCGACAGGGACCTTGATGTACCCTAGTGTACAATCACAGTGCATTAAAAATATTCATGAAAACATCAAACATACTTTTCCATATTACGAGCTCATACATAAAAAAAAAAAAAAAGAACAACAATGTAATATCAATAATGAAAGAACAGGTTCGCACCTTTCCGCACTTATTTCGTTACTAAACTATTCAGTGTTAGTACGATCTTTTATAAATGAAAACTGTTACGACAACGTTGACAATGGTATATAGTCTCCAATATTTCGCTTATTTTAGTGTACATAAGACCTTAATTCACAAACGCAAGAATATGCTCACAGACGAATACTCCAAGCCAATTTGGACTTTAGACTCAAATATACGTTGCCACGGAACTGCAGGCGTCGGCAGAGACAGACTTCCCAGCGGATATACTGTATGTACTGTAGGCTTCTAACTGGTTACCCAGCCCGATGTCTGACCACTTGTCCCGCTCTACTGCCTGCGGTGGGCCGCCTTTCCTGGTTTGCCGGGAAGTATCTACTTGCCAGAGTGCCAGGGGGTTACCTCATCCTCATCAGGCCCACAGTGGAGGCGGAGGGACATTGGTTACAAGATTGTGCAATGTCAGATAAATTTTACCTGGTTGCGGTGTAGTGGATTGCTGCCTGGCTCTCACCCGAGAGTCCTGGGTTCGATTCCCAACATAGTGGTAATATATTGGATTTTTTCCCTGTGTAAAGTACGGGTTTCTCTATTCATTCTGACTTCCCGTAAGTTCTAGGGATTGATTAAAAGCATCTTGTTGCCTAAGTGCCAGGGGGTTATCTCACCCTCTTCAGGTCCACAGTGGGGACAGAGGGACATTGGATACAAGATAGTGACAATATAAGAAAACTTTTACATGGTCGTGGTGTAGTGGATTGCTGCCTGGCTCTCACCTGAGAGCCCCGGGTTCGATTCCCGGCAATGTGGTGATATATTGGATGTTTTTTCCTGTTTAAAGTGCAGGTTTCTCTATTCATTCTTACTTGTCATAAGTGCTTGCGATAAATTTAAAACATCTACTTGTAGAGTGCCAGGGGATTGTCTCACCCTCTTCAGGCCCATAGTGGGGGTGGAGGGACATTGGATACAAAATAGTGACAATGTGAGATAACTTTTACCTGGTGGTGACATAGTGGATTGCTGCCTGGCTCTCACCTGAGAGTCCCCAGTTCGATTCCTGGCGTAGTGGTAATAGATTAGGGGGCTTAATTAAAGGCATTGCTAATGCCGGTAACGGAAGTACTACCACAATCAAAGTCAAATAATCAGTCAAGTCATAAATAAGCATGGTTTGAAGCCTTTGCTTGAGGAAAGGAGTCTGATGTTATATTACTGATACTTAGAAGCAACACTCACAATATCAATAGTAGTTCATGTACCATTCATAACAGATTATTTTTTCACGGTCTATCAGATTTATCATTTTCCTTCTTAAAAAATACGACT
>JAGKTI010034690.1:0-11409 GCA_018397915.1 Birgus latro | reverse complement strand
AGAGAGAGAGAGAGAGAGAGAGAGAGAGAGAGAGATGGTGTATGTGTACTGGTGCGCGCGCAAGTTTACAACCTTCATGGAGAGAGAGACAATGTTTTTAGTGTTTTATTGCGTTAGGGTAAGCTGACAACCGCACTTCTAGCCGGTATAACACAACCAACCACTCTCCTCGCAGCCCGCCATCTCACTCGCCGGGAGGGGTGGGGGGAGGGAGGGAGGGGAAAGAGGAACGGAGGAAGGAGGAGGGGAGAACACACACCGGAACTCCCTCACTCTTGCTGATGCGAACCGAGAGATGTTCGGAGGAGAAGGAAAGCGCGAATGGGGGAAAAGATACCCCATATACATACCAAGAACTCCTATTGCCGTGTTCCAAGCTTCGACAGGGAACAAAGAATGTGGAAATCGTCCAATGGAGCAAGAGGCAGCGTCCGTGACAACTTTCCAGCCTGGTTTACTTCATTAAACACGCGTACATTACTCCTTCGCCTCCCTCTAGCCAATCCCGGCACCGCTCGCTGCTGACGTCATGCTAACTCCACCCATTTGGAGGCGGGAAATTTTGGGATGCCAAATGTTTGTTTAGGAGCCAAAGTATTTATTCCACATTATAAGGATTGATTTAGCAGAATAAATTATAAAATATGAAACGTTGTATAAATAATCAAGGTGTCTAGATACTATACTTTGTCAAATCAGCAACGGGAAAGCCAAAAATTCGATATATTGAAGGGGAAAGTCGGCAACCGCGCGGGAACTGTAATGTTGGTAGAAGCATAACGTTATTAGGGTGTGATTTTCGTCAAATGAAATGTGTACCGTACCGGGGAGGGCGAGAGGGAGTGAGTGCGGGCAGTCAGAGTGTGTGAGTCGACGCACTTACATACACGCTCTCAGCCTAATGTGATTTTTACCTTTCTGCCTGTTTTACCTGCACGTTATACCTGCTGGACTGGTGTTGTTACCGTACTCGCCTCCTATAGACCAAAATACCGTGTTGGTGGTGTTGACTCGAGTGCTCTTGTGACTTGTGATTGTGTGGCCAATACATCCCTTCTAAGGATTTGTGGACCAACGTACCTGTTAGCACGGTAAGAGTGTGTGTGTTTTGTGTAATCCTTAGCACGGAAAGTGTGTTTTGTGTAGTTTATGAAGTACACAAAACACTTTCTGAGTGTTTGTGTTGAGTAGGTATTTTCAAGGCGATATGTTCAGGATAATTAAACGCTCTGAAAACGACTCGGTAGAATTCAAAACGACATTTTTATTATTATTATTATTATTATTATTATTATTATTATTATTATTATTATTATTGGTTATTTTCACGATAATGTATCTAACTGAAGGCCGTATTCCAACTGGCACTGGAGGCTTCGTGGCACCTCTTCCTAAGCGATTTATTTCACATACAATACTGATATCCTCTTCTATGTGATCTATAGGGCTTAAATACTGACAAAGGTCCATTAACAACATTAAAAGGGGAAAATAAGGTTTAGTGTGGGAATAAATCGGTAAGGAAGATGTGTTGGGATTTCTACAAAGCCACTCAAAACATGCATCTCTGTAGTTCAAATCTCATGGCTGGTTAGAAGTTTGAAATGGAGTCTAAAATAAATGATAAAGGGTTTTATTCTCGTCAGTTAAGGAGGCTCCCAAACATCTCTTTCTTAGCGATTCATTTCTCAAAACTACCCATTGATGTTCCTTTTTTTTTTACTTACTTACTCCTCTTATTTGTTGGTTTATTTTTTAAACCTACCCATTACTATCCTCTTTTTTGTTTCTTATAACTTTTAATATCGATATAAATCGTCTGAATAAGACACAAGAAAATAGTAACGGGGCAGAATCAGAAATAAATCGGCAAGGAAGAGGTGTTAGTAAGCTTAAAATACAGTAACCGAGAAGAAAACAAAATAAATCGGTAAGGATGAGGTGTTAGTGAAAAGTAAATCGGTAAGGATGAGGTGTTAGTGAAAAGTAAATCGGTAAGGAAGAGGTGTTAGTGAAAAATAAATCGGTAAGGAAGAGGTGTTAGTGAGAAATAAATCGGTATGGAAGAGGTGTTAGTGAGAAATAAATCGGTAAGGAAGAGGTGTTAGTGAAAAATAAATCGGTATGGAAGAGGTGTTAGTCAGAAATAAATCGGTAAAGAAGACGTGTTAGTGAGAAATAAATCGATAAGGAAGAGGTGTTGGTGAGAAATAAATCGGTAGGGAAGAGGTGTTAGTAATAAATCGGTAAGGAAGAAGAGTTAATAAGTATAGAATATGGTAACGGGGTACAATCAGAAATAAATCGCTAAGGAATGGTGTTTGCATGCCCTCTTACCGCACGAGAATACCGTCTTAAGTGACTGATAAATTCTTAAGTCAGCCTCCTTTTACCTCTATGCGATATTCTTCGGTCGCGTTATATCGTATAGCAAAAGTCGGGGTAATATTTCGCGTGCATATAATTCACGGGATAGTGGTCATTAAGAACCCCTGAGTTAGCGTCAAGTCGGGAATGGTCGGAGTGGAGTCGGGAAATAATTAAAGTGAAGTCGAGAATGGTTAGAATGAAGTCAGGAATGGTCGGAGTGAAGTCGGGAATGGTTGGAGAGAAATCGGAAACAATCAACGTTAAGCCGAGAAAAAAGTCGGGAATAATTAGAGTGAAGTGGGAATGATAAACGTGAGGTCGGAAATGGCACAAGTGAAGTCGGGAAGGGCTGGAATGTAGTCGGGAATGGCTAAAGTCAGGAATAATCAATGTCTGGGTAAAATCGGAAAAATATAGGGGCAAAATCGGGAAAATATCAGGGTAGAAATCGGAAAAATGTCGGTGTAATATCGGGGTAAAATCGGCAAGATATCTGATTAAAATCCAAAAAAAATACTGGGGCAAAATCAGAAATGTATCAGGGTAAAATCGGGAAAAAATCGGGTTAAATCGGGTAAATATTTGGGTAAAATCGGAAAAATATCGGGGAACAACCGGAAAAATAGCGAGGTCAAATTGGAAAAATATCGGGGTAGAATGCGGAAAATATCGGGGTAAAATCAGGAAAATATCGGAGCAAAATCGGAAGAATGTCGGGGGAAAATCGGAAAAATATCTGGGTAAAACTTGAAAAACATCGGGGTAAAATCGGAAAATATTCGGCGTAAAATCGGAAACAGTTCAAAATGTAATCGGGAATAGACTACATGAAGTCGGCATGGTAGTAAAATCGGTCAAAATCGGGGTGAGATCGGGAACAGTACAAATGAAGTTAGAAATATTAAAAGGGAGGGAAGAAGTCGGTATGAGTGAAATCGGGTGAGATAAGAGTAAAGATGTTAATGATTAAAATGGGTCGGGAATGATAAAGATTCGGGAATGAGGGTCTGGAATGATAAGGACTCGGGAATGATAGAGGTGGGAATAATGAAGAGTCAGGAACGATAACACTGATAAGAACAGAGTCAGGACTGACTCTTTCTATTAGTAATGATAAGTAAGGGGGCGAGACCGATAAGAGCCAGGGAAAACAAGAGTCGGGAATAATTAGACGATTAGACCAAAATTAAGTCGGGAATGATGAAAGTCGGCAATAATAAGATTTTTAAAACACCTAGATACTCAGCTATGGCATAAAAATCAATGACAATCGGCAAATCTAAAGTTATCGGCAGGATATAAACTAAAAAAAATGAAACCACACACTAAATACACTCCTGTAAACTTTTAAAACGTAAAAACGACTGCGGGTGTGCGAAATAAAATAATGGACACTAAAAAGATTGGGTTATGATATTTGAAGCTGTTACAGTTAACATGTATTATCTGCAGCTACTGTATGATAGAGCCCTATTTGAGATTCTAATTTGCGAAGCCTTCATTCCTCTGCTTCCTCATCTAAACTCACCTCTAGCAATGTTACTAGAAAGAGTTCGGGCCATTATAACATAAGTATTATGAGAAATTTGCAATGAAATCCTTAGTGAGCTCCATACCACTAACAAGAGTATTATTATAACTGTTACCCTGAAATATTTAGTAAGCTCCATAATACCTACAAGATGACGCTTAACACTGTAGGGTTTGGTTGAGATGCTAGGAAGCCAAGAGTGGGAGCGGCCCTAAAAATGCACATGAAGCAACCCTTAATGCCTCCACCACAGTTGCCGCAGATTCAACAGGGCACAAAAAACGCTCTATTTAGTAAAGAAAAAAAGAAAAAAAAGTAAGCATGAATCCCCTCCCTAATCAAACCACATTCAGTAGACTGAAACCTTTTCTTCAAAATAAAACCCATGAAGGATCCTTGAATGTCCCCGCTTTACTAAATGGAGCAATAATATCTTTCATATACTATCATTACTGGTGTATATATTATGTCTGTACGTGGACAATCTCTCTAACCACACATTAAAACTCCCAGGCTCATAGAATACACTCTCAGCTAAAATAATATCGTTTGGAGTCAGCTGGGGTAGAATACTAGAATTGTGACGACGATGAGAGGGCTAAGAACGAAAATATTAACACTCAGGCCCCTATGACTCACTCTAAGATGAATAAAATCGTCTGACGTAAGAGGAATCTTATATCAGAGTTGTCTCCACCATTAGAGGATTATAATCTCGTCCCCAAACCTGTGGACATAAAGGGACTCCAATTACAGAACGGCCTACGGGTGTCCAGATCATCCACGAGTTATTTACTTGTATAAGCGACTGCCGAACCCTGCATCTTTGTCGGCAGGTGTCAGAGTAATATCCAGTCTCATATTACCCACGTCGAGGTTTAGAGGAGTCCCAAGGATATGCTATCGAAGTCCAGTATTTCAATGGGCAGATGGCCAGCCTACTTCCTTCTGTGGCATTCCATGATCGAAAGCCCTCCAGTCATCTGTTGGGGATATTACCTATGCACGGCTGCCACTCCGACCGACGCGTTCTGACCACCAGACCACGGAGCGAAGTGTCAGTGTTTCCTATTTATACAATATTGCATCTCTATCTAACCATATCGAGTGGATCAAATATTCATCCCGTGAACAATAACAATAGTGGACACGAAGGAACTCTACGTATGATATATTTCAATTCGTTTCTGTAGAGTTATGGTGTTCGATAGTTTATTAAAGTTACTGGATATAAATATAAGCATTTTATTTTCATGCATGGCCCTTCTCTCTGACCATACCATATAGAACAGAAATCCTCCTCATGTATAAATAGAGTACCGCCCTGATTAATAGACTGTCCTGCAGGTGTCCACGTTGATCTACGTATGCATAATCCATGAGTAATTGTCGTACCGCACACTCGAGCCAGCGAATAAATATGAATAAAGAGGAATAGTCCTTGTGTATTTACCTTCCCACTAACCATACCATGCAGATTCAAACTTCTTTCCAAAAATAATCTACATAATGAAACTCTCAGCGTGTAACAAAATGCATCCACTTCAATCAAACAGGGAAGTCTGATGGTTTTGGGTGCATAAAAAACGACTGAATTGGTGTACACATATCTTTTTACGTGCGATCCTTCTCCCTAAGTATACCGTGTAGATTAAACACTTCCCATTAACATTATACACAGAGGAACCCCTAAATTACAACTTCTTACAGGTGCCCCTATGATCTATGCATTAATAGCTGCAACCCACAAATGAGTCGGTGGATGTACGAATTTTCTGAAAATATATAAATCCTCCCTCTAACCATTCAGACCTCATTCCAAAAATTACTGTATATGGAAAATCTTCGTGGGTTATTGTTAGTAGTAGTTGTTGTAGTAGTAGTAATAGTAGTAGTAGTAGTAGTAGTAGTAGTAGTAGTAGTAGTATTGTTTTCATCGCCTTAGTAGAGTCTGGTGTTCAATAGTAAGTAAAAAAAAAAAAAAATTGCTGGAATAAGTCAGAGCATTTTCTTTTATACGCATCACTCATCTCCCCCACCGCTAGTGTAATGATTAAAATTTCGTTCCCAGAATGATCCATACAGATTAGTTCCCTGATTGCAGAATGGTTGGCAGGTGTCCACATGATCTATGCATTTATTCCTATTTCTTTTTGTATTTTTATTTATTTATTTATGACCAGTTGTCACCTCCCATACCTGACAGCGGATGCAAAGATGTCCTGATCACGTACAAACCTTCGCTCTTATTTAGTGTTACGAGAGAGAGAGAAAAAAAAAACGGAACATTGACTGCCCTCTTCTTCGTGAATGAAACTAATCCCTAACCCCTTCAGTCCGATGACGTAGTTTCAGATAGTGTACGTACTATTTACAGCGATTTCATTCAAAGGCTCGTATTCTCGTTCAGTATAAGGAGGCTCCCTAGCACTTCTTCCACAGTGATTTACTTTTGGATACGGTTGGTTAATATAATTTTGTACTGTACCGTACTCATGCAGAGTATAGAGATGTTAGAATGAATTAAGCAACACAAAAGACGATAGTGACGCATAATAGGCAAAATAAATCGTTTAGGAATAGGTGTTAGGGAGACTCCTTGACCGACAAGAATGTGGACCAAAGCCTCTTGAAGGTAAAGAGTTAATGGTGACCCAGTCTTACTCCTTTATTTCAAAACGACTCTCCTTTGCTGAATAAAATCGTCTGGAGATATTTTGAATACGGTAAAGAAGACGTAATCGCTGTGACGGGGTTAAAGGCATAAATCTTTCTTGAATTAGTTAAGAATTTCCTGTTTACGCACGGACCTTCTCCATAATCATACCGTACTGATCAAAAAACTTTCGTCCCCAAAATTAATGCATATAAAGTAACCTCGTAAAAACAGATTGTCCTGCAGGTGTCCATTGTCTACCTGTGATTTACGGGCAACTGTTATATCCCACACCTGATTACGTATGCACCTTCTCTCTAACCAGGTAGATTTGAATTTCGTCCACGTAGATTAGAATTTCGTCCTTGCAGATTAAAATTTCGTCTATGCAGATTAGAATTTCGTCCATGTAGATTAGAATTTCGCTCGTGTAAATTAGAATTTCGTCTGTGTATATTAGAATTTCGTCCATGTAGGTTAGAATTTCGTCCATGTAGGTTAGAATTTCGTCCGTGTAGATTAGAAGTTCGTCCGTGTAGATTAGAATTTCGTCCATGTAGATATGAATTTCGTCCATGTAGATATGAATTTCGTCCAAGCAGATTAGAATTTCGTCCCCAAAATGTGTATAAACAAACCCTGAAATATTTCTGAATCCCCCCTCCTCCAACTTGGCAAACGTAACTGTGATAATTAATAGATGAAACTGCATGATCTGGTGGTAAATATTATGCACGATGCTTCCCCCAAACCTCAACAACCTGATCAAAATTTATCCCCAGTAAAGTGCCCTCCCAAAAATAAATAAATAAATAAATAAATAAATAAAAAAGGCGTACGTTTACATTTCTTCCTCCATCCCAAAAAAATAAATAAAGATAGTAAATAATGTTTTGATACTAAATGCATTACGTCCTGTTATCATTACTGTCCAGCCTTCATTTTAACCATAACATAATAATTAACACCCCGTCCCCCAAACAATACACACGAATTCCTCCCTCCTCTTCCTAAATACAGTGTGTCCTACAGGTATCCACATCATCTACCTGTGATATATGGGTAATTGTCGTACCCTACACCTAAGGCGGCGGACGTCAACCTGTCCTGATTATGCACGTACCCTCCCTCTACCCATACTGATTTACACCGCTCCAAATATAACCTGTACGAAAAAAAAAACCAATGCCAAGTCAAATCAGTGCTACCACACGAAGGCGTCCCCCTCCAGCACCACGTAAATTACAGCACGGAGACAGGTGCAAAGAGTAAAAAATATATATATATACAAGAAATAAAGTAAATTAAAATAAACACCTGATTTAGCTTACAAAGGGAGCAGATATAACGTAAATAAGCGACACACCTGACTCAAAGGACAGGAAACTTGTGCAGAGAGGGAAAAATAAATACACCAGAGGCCTGAGTTGGGGCATAAAGATAACATGCAGATAAACAACAGTAAACAACACACCTGGCTCCGAGGACTGGAAACAGGTGTAGAGAGAAACACATTACATGCCTGAATTATGTGGATGGCGGGGAACAGGTGTAGAGAGCAAACAACAACACCACCTGTGCCTTCAAGCAAAGCAAGATAAGGTATGATTTGCAAAGGACAACCATCTATCTCTGACAATAAATTCAGTGCAGCTTGTCTCATACATATTTTGTGCATTGGAGACAGTACAGACCCAGGTACATACTTTATTTTTATTTTTTTTTTTTTTTTTAGCAAAGGAAGACAACCCATAATCCAAAAAAAAAAATTTTCCTTCCAAAACAATATTCCAACGTAGTACATTTTCTTTCACTTTCAGTACAGGAAGTTTTCCCTTGATTAGTAATAGACATCTCCCAAAACAATATCCCAGCGCAGACTATCCGGAAAATATATCACGCAGTAGGGCCAAACGCAGTACATATACCAGCAAAACGTTTCCTGTTTTCAAGTAAGGGGTGAATAATAGGTCACAGAAAGGGTAATTATTTATCTTTCAAACACAATTAACGCAGACCGAAGGGAAAATAAATCAGCACTCGAGACCAGTACTGACACGATTGCCCATTTCCCCATCTCGAGGCAAAAGAAGAGTCTGTTATACAAAAAGGCGGACAATTCCTTCTCTCTCACAATAGTGTCAGCGCTGGCCCTCAAAAGGCAAATCATTCAGTCAAGACAATATATGCATCGGTATAAATTCTCTGGGTTTTGAGCAAAGGAAGATAAACATACATCCAGATGAAGGCCAATCAATCCTCCCAAAACACTTCTAACGCAGACCGCCCGGAATATATATCACACAGCCGAGAGCAGTATATAAACCAACACGTATTCCCCGCACACACACACCTTTTTTTTTTTTTTTTGACACACGGAAGGACAAAATCTAGTTCCAAAACAAATGGCGGGAATTACGTATCTCTCAGAAGAGTTATAGTGAAGAACGTTGGAAAATAAATCACGTACCGGTATGTCGAGACAACACATAAACTGGTACGCATTTTCATTTTTTAAGCAGAGACGACAATTATATATACTGTAATTAGAAAAGGATAAAAACTTTTCTCTCAAAACAGTTCCACCGTAAACCCGCCGGAAAATAAATCACGCTTTCGAGAAAATACATACCTGGTACATATTTCCGCCAGTAAACATTTCCCGCACAACTGTTACGGAAGGGCAGGAGTTGGGAGTAGGAGGAGGAAGAGGAGGAGGAGGAGGAGAAGAGGAAGAGCAGGAGGAGAGGAGAGGAAGAGAAGAAGGAGGGGGAAATATGCATTACTGGCACAACAACATCAGAGCTTCAATAAGCCACACAGCTGCACTTACTAAACCTGTCGCATCCGGGATGAACCAGCGCCATATTGATTAGCATTGTTTGTACCGTACACTTGCGAATAGACGAGGTTTGAGATAAAGGGCATGATTACATATGAATCCAGCTCTGTAACTCTATATCCGTGTGGTAACAAGTAACTAACACGCTCTGGGAGGAGAGAGAGAAGTTAGTTGGGTGTATGGAAGAGGTTCAACCATTTTTACACATGGACGTTCTCAAGATATGTTAAATATATACGGATAAATTATGCCAAGACAGAGAAATTGTGATTACTGTGAGGGTAGCGCTTCTGGACCGACTTGGACCCTCTTGGAACCAGTGTACCTGCAAAATATATATATAATGACACGGTACTTTGAAACATAAAACATTACGCTGGATAAACATACGGAAAAACTAAATTTAATTCACTGCAAAATTAATCAAGGATGTGACTTGTTTGTTTCTAAATCAGCATATGCACGAGAGAGAGAGAGAGAGAGAGAGAGAGAGAGAGAGAGAGAGAGAGAGTAAACCAGTGTAACCCCATAGGTAAAAAAGTATAGCTTTGAGAGCCAAACCGCTACCACTCTCATACACCACCGCTTACAACCCTTCCCCTCCACCCCCTCTCTCTCTCAAGCACCCCTGTCTTTGTTCCGGCCTGGGTGTGTGATTAGGTGTTTTTTGCTCGCCTTCTGATTACACGTTAAAGGGCGGCGCGTGCGAGTGCGTGATGAAATTCTGCGGGAAAGGCACTCCAGTTTTCATTGATTGGGGGTAGAATCGTGATGTATTATTCTGGTTCGTTTTAAACTCTTTTTACGAGAGAAAGAGAGAGAGAAAGAGAGAATCTTATACCGTTATGCCTATTTTCATAAAGTTACTCTGTATTCTCTGTTTAACATTTGTACTACATCAATTAGCTCTGTTAAATCGTTACATCATCAATCAGTAATCCCTCCACATCAATGAACCCTACGTCAATTACTTGTGTATCACCTTAACAGCACTGCTACCCACCGCCCTAACCTTCATACTTCTTCATACCCACAGGTGCGGGAGACGTCATGTTGGCCGTGATGTCTGGGGTGAAGAGGGAGCGTCCACCCACCCCCACCTCCCCCCCTGCACCTCGGCCCCCACTGCCTCCCCCTCCCCCACCCCCCACAGTCCGAACCCCAACACCACCCCCACACATACCCTTAGAACCCCTCAACTTCTCGCGGCCCAAGCCCCCAAGCTCCCCTGACCCCCCGCCACATCCGACCAACCTACACGCCCGATTAAGCCTGGAGATGGCCCGGGCTGGCTTGGGCGGGGGAGGGAGTGGGCGGCTTGGGCTTATGGGCGGGCTTGTCCCCCCACTCCTCCCCGCCAGCTCCCTCTTCCCCCACTTCAGACTCGGGTTGGGTCAGGGCGAGGTTGGGGAGGAGAGGGGGCTAAAAAGACCCCTAAGCCAGGATGGAGGGGAGCTTGGGGGGCTGGATCTAGGGCTGCTAGAAGGCCCCCCGCGCCCCCCACGCCTGAATCCGCCCCACCTGGAGGAGCCAAGGAGGAAACAGAGACGGTACCGAACCACCTTCACCACCTACCAACTGGAGGAGATGGAGAAGGTGTTCCTCAAGACGCAGTACCCCGATGTTGTTACCAGGTCAGTACTGGGCCAAAGGTCATGGTAGTTGTAGGTCAGAGGTTATAGTAGGTCAAAGGTCACAGTGGTTACAGGTTAAAGGTCACTAATTACAAGTCAGTTGTAATAGAATTTCAGGTCATAATCACGGGAAGGAGGTCATTGTAGTTGTAGGTCAAAGGGCGTAGTAATTACAGGTTAAAAGTTAGCCAGGGGTCAGAGGTCATGGTAATTACAGGTCAATGGTCAGTCAGGGGTCAAAGGTCACTGCATTTACATGTCTAATATCAATCACGGTATATATGTCAGTATTTTAATAGATCTGCCACGACTGCGCCAAAATGAACAACTCGTTAAAATCCCCCTAAATTTTCTGTTTTGGTGTGTGTGTGTGTGT
>JAGKTI010034689.1:0-11409 GCA_018397915.1 Birgus latro | reverse complement strand
CGTGAATGAAGAGATGATGAAAAAACTGATAGTGGCCATGATCCGCCCCAGGTTAGAATATGCAGCAGTAGTGTGGTCCCCACACAAAAAGAAAGATATAAACAAGATTGAGAGAATACAAAGAACAGCAACCAAGATGGTCCCCAGTCTGGCAGATCTGTCATACAGTGAGAGGCTAGAAAGGCTGGATTTGCCATTTTTAGAGGAAAGGAGAGAGAAGGGTGACATGATTGCAGTGTTCAGGATCATGATGGGAGTAGATAAAATTGATAGAGAAGATCTGTTTTTATGGGATAAGAAAGCAAAAAGAGGACATGGACTGAAACTGAAGAAGTCACGCTGCTTGAAGGACATCAAGAAATATAGTTTTCCGTATAGATGCATAGACCTGTGGAATAGACTGGACAAAGAGATCGTCCAGTCTAAAAACTTAAACGAGTTTAAAGCAAAATTTGACTTACTGAGAAAAAGAGACGGGACTCCACGAGTGTAGCTCAGTTCCTGTATATCACAATTAGGTAAATACAATTAGGTAAATACACACATACTAGACTAGATAAATGTAGATATGGAGACAAGACAACATGAGCTTAGCTCAATTCCTGTATACTACAAACAGGTAAATACAAATAGGTAAATACACACACACACACACACACACATCCGTGCTCCTCTGCATCCCACAGAACGCTGCATCAGTCTCTAGGTAACTAGCATCGAGAAAGGAGTCATAAATAGAGAATATAGAGAGAAAAAGAGTCATTTAGACATAGCTGTCTGTTATTGTGTATGACTGTACAGCCAAATGAAGCCCTATATTTAATGATCTGCGTTCAGTAAAAGCCATGACGCCTGAGAAATTACCAAACAGTGTGGTGTTCAGCTTTAACGTCAAGGGTCTGGTACCAAATAGTTTGTTATATCAAGGGTGTACTGTACAGGCAGATATCCTGACTCACTGAAGTGATGATGTCAGAAATGAAGCAGTGGTATGATGGCACAGGTGATGGAGCTCAAGGCTGTGGCGATTAAATATGCTTGAAACCTGGCCATAGCCGCTATTATCCACATGGGATTTACTATATGAAGATATTCTCCTGCTAATTTCTGTTTATTTGTCGCTCATAACCCAACCATCTCTTTTCCTTTCCTCATGCTTGTTTAGGTCCTCCTATCCTCTTTTCGGTCTACCATGTTAACCTGTCTCACCCTGCCTAACTCTGCCTCTGGGTGTAGGGTGTACAGTGTATGTACAGTACACCAAACTGTACAGTACAATGACATTTTATCATGCTTATTACCAGTGCTGGGCAGGTGCGCAAGGACTTGCTCAAAGCACAATTGCGCACCCTTGCGCTCCAGTGAATTTCGTTTGCACATTGCGCACCGCATAAGACCACGTGCAATATTGTGCTTTTGCACATGGAAAGGCAGGTGCGCAAGCACAAATTTAGTTGCGCTTGCATAAATGAATTTGCGCTTGCGCACCTATCCTGTGGATTGCACGTGGTCTTGGGAACTGCCCGCATTGCTGAACAAGGGGTGGGGGAGGCTTGGGCGTGTCACGAGGGCTGGATTGTTGGGGGAAGGCGGAGGGTAGTAGCATTTTTTAAAATGCTTCAACAGAGATAATGTATTTTAATATTTTTAAAATTATTATTATTAATGAAAAATAATCAATAAAAAATACATTATTTACCATATTAAGATTGGCATATGCAATTCCTTACAAAAATCATTAAAACATATTATTTAAATATCCACAGCCTAATAATTTATTAGGCTGCGGATATTTGATTTAAATAATATGTTTTAATGATTTTTTAAAGGAATTGCAGGTGCTATTGTATATCTATATTAAATTATTAAATAAAATGTTTTGAGAAAATGCAGATAAAAGTAAAACTGGCAACATCACAGCCTTTGTTCCCCTGTCCCTCTCCAGCCTCCGCTCCGCTCACTCGTCTATATGAACTTCCACGAGTTAACATCGAATTGCTCCGGTCCTACCGTCATATTCACATTGTGTGAAGTAATTTGTCAGTAATGGATGCCCCCAGTACCAGGAGTACCGGCTGTACTGCCTAGTCTTGCCAGCCAGATGCAGAGTGTGAAATTCAAATGACCAAGAGAGTGGAAATAAATTAGTTATTTGAGAGGAGCATGTCGAGACAGACTGACAGATGAAGTGAAGGATCATTGTGGTGTGGATGTGGATGTGATAGGAAGCGTTAGGAGAAACACATTAAGGTGTTTTGGCCATATGGAGAGGAAAGAGAGTAATGAGGAGAGTGAGTGTGAGTGAGAGGGAGGGGAAGGGCAAGGATGAGATGGTGGGATGGAGTGGAGAGCTATGAGAGAGGGGGGTGTGAGATGGGAGCAGGGCATCTAGCAATAGATAGATAGATAGAATAATAATAAATAAAAGTAAGTATGCTAATTTATTTAAATATCTCAATATTTTACAGTAATTCCCACAAATATATGCAAATGGTTTGCGCTAGCACTTTGAAACACTGCTCAAGCTAAATATTAGATTGCGCACTTGCGCAAGTTACAGATATTGGAAAAAAATAATAATAAATAAAAGGAAATATGCTAATTTAGGTAAGTATTTGAATTTGAGTGAATTTAAGTACTTGGGCAGTGTGATGAGTAAGGATGGAAGTCTGGAGGGTGAAGTGCTCGAAAGGGTGCAGCAGGGAAGGAAGGTTGCTGGTTCGTTAAAAGCGGTGATAAGAAACAGGGAAGTGAGCATGGAAGTGAAAGAGTTGTTACATGACAGTATTGTGATACCAACTCTGACATATGGAAGTGAAGCTTGGACCCTGTTGGAAGTACAGAAGTCAAGAGTGAGAGCAGTGGAAATGAGTTATTTGAGAGGAGCATGTGGAGTCACATGGAGAGACAGACTAACAAATGAGGAAGTGAAGGAGCGTTATGGTGTGGTTGAGGATGTGATGGGAAGCGTTAGGAGAAGCACATTAAGGTGGTTTGGGCATGTGGAGAGGATGGAGAGTGAGAGAATGACGAGGAGAGTGTATGTGAGTGAGATGGAGGGGGCGAGAGGGAGGGGGAGGCCGAGGATGAGATGGAGGGATGGAGTGGAGAGGTATATGAGAGAGGGGGGGTGTGAGTTGGGAGCGTGGTAGTGAAATGGCAGGGGACAGAGTGACATGGAGGCGATTTGTTTGTGGCCACCCCATGCGGGATTAAGGCGTCTGGCAATAGATAGATAGATAGATTTCAATATTTTACAGTAATTCCCACGAATATATGCAAATGGTTTGCACTTGCGCTTTGCAACACTGTGCAAGCTAAATATTGGTCAGATTGCACACTTTGCGCTTGCGCAAGGTAGTGAACTGTGGATTGCACATTGCACTTGCGCAAGGTCCTTTTTTGTTTGCGCTGCCCACCACTGCTTATTACATTATTCAAGGGTGTGTTTCCATGTGTGAGCAGTTGTATCATACAGTTACAGGGCTTTATAGGGGGTTAGACCCCCTTTGGGTGTGTTTGGAGAGGGCCACTATATGCTGGATAAGTGAGAGTTTATTGTACCTCAATTAGCCTTTTCCCTCCTATAGATACCCTTAATGTACCTTATTCAGGCTAAAACAATATTATTTTGTTCAGCTTACTGGAATTCAAGCAGTCAAAGGCTTGATGCTCAGTTGACTTTTGCATAATAATGCAAAATCTTCATCAATACACATACAATACTGATAAAGCTTTAACATTAACTTTGTGCTAAGAAGACATGTGCTTATTTGCAAATGAAAATGACTGAGTAACAGCAGGTAAAAATGATTTTTAAAAATACTGATGGCAAACCAAGAGCTCCCAATAAGGAAGGAGGTGAAGAAAATGGAATATAGTAAGTCTGGACAAAAAAGAAAAACATGGTACCTACAAAGCCCTTCTGGATGTACAAAAATTTACTGCATGTACAGTAAATGTCTTCACTAATTGAGATGCGGTAAGAAGTTAAATTAACCTTTAAAAAATTCCAAGTTACTCTTCCATACAGAAAAGATACATCTCAATATAAGCTGTTTACATGTAGTAAACATTTTGTAAACCCAGCAGGACTTTGTGGATGCCTTGTACTATAAACTGTACTTCAGAGAATCTCATACTGAAGGTGTACAAGAGTTTACTATCCTCCCACTTTTTTTTATATATATAATAATAATCAGGAGCACTGGGGACTGGGGTTAGGCTACTCAGTCCAGATATTTAAGACACAGGTGGTGAGTCACTTTTCCCAGGGTAGCACTACATGAGTAACTAACATCCCTTGGATTTAAACCCACATACGCCATATACAACTGGAGCACGTTAACTCACTAGACCATCACGTGTCCACCTGTTGGTCACAGCATTACCATTCACTATAGTAAATGTTTTCCTTGGTTACAGGAAACTATCTGCTTTGTCACTCAGTGCAGAGTCATCTTAAAGTAATACTACACTGTGTGAGTGAATGGTGTGTGCCTCCACTTACCACATGTACTACATAAGAAAACTCGTGTGGGGAGGCATAAGTAAAAAAAGCCATCATCACAAGAAAAAAAGAATGAAGATAAAGAATGGCATTCTTCGAAGAACAAGGCTCAGGTATGTGGAGATTGAGAAGTATGAGAGAGAAGAGGTGAATATAACGATGACAATGGTAAGAAAAATGTACATAAACTGCACTTAAAAATATAGTTAGTGATGTGAGGAAAGAATAAGAATTAACTGAGGGATAAGTCCTGTGAAGGTGATAATGACAATAATACCATAAAACAAAACAACATATACCGCATGAGAATAAATTTACTTTCAGAAATGATGGAAGAAGAATCAGTTGCTGAGTAGGTCCTGAAAGATGATGATGATCATGATCATGATGAAGTATAACACACAAGAAGCACATCTACAGAAGTAAAGAAGGAAGAGGAAGAATCAGGTGATGAATATGTAGGTCCTGAGTGATGATGATGATGAGAAAGTATTACAGATTAATAAACACTGAGAAATGAAGAAGGAAGAAGAATTAGTTGAGAGACAGGTCCTGTGTGAGTGTGTTTGAGGCTGGGAGAACATGAACCTGCTGGGCCTTGCTGTAGTTGTACACCTGGCCCGGACTAAAGGGCTGCAGGCGCGGCACGGATGACGCACTCCCAACATACTCTACCTTACGTCCTCCCTCTGAAGGCACCCAGGAGTGGAAGAGAATTATGCATATTACAAGTCGTGTAACCTATTAAGAGATACTTATGATTCAGAGTAATTTCTATACCTAAACTAGTAAGGAATGATGCAAGTCACAAGCCATGTGTGGTGGAGTAAATACAGTTAACTTATTACAACAGATTTATGATCATGTATGGCAGAAAACATAAGGCTACCATATTATGATTTATTTAAAGTCATGTATAGAAGAGTAAATAAAGCTAACTTAATACAGTGCAACATATTTATGACGAAAATTCTACCATTATATTAGTACAAAATGATCAAAGTTACAGGTCACTGATGGTGGAGAAAGCAAAATTTACTTATATAAGTATGGTTATGAATACTGGGAAAAATACAGCTACTTAATTATGACAATCTTATGATCATGTATGGTGAAGGAAAAATTACAAAATATCAGTGACATTATGAGGGGGATTATTCTAATTAAACATCTTGTATGGTGGAGAAAATAAAGCTAACTTATTATGACATTAGTGATAGGGCAGTTTCTAGTGCTACATATTTAAGGAATTATGCAAGCTACAAGTAATATATAGTTAAGAAAATAAACCTATATTATAATGATGGATTTTTGATGTTATATGAGTAATTTCTACCACTAAATTGGATTACCAGTAAAGCCCAATAGATCTGGCAGAATTAGGAGCACACTTTTATCAGGTACAGTTTGCACTGAATATGAGATGTCAAATCTGAAGTCATATTCAAATACAAAGCATCCCCGTTATAATGATGAGACGCGTTTGGGAAAACCCATCACTGAGCCAAGGTATTGGTTACTGGGGACATTAAAACATATAAAGTATTGGGATGCAATTGGGAGCCTTGGGATCCTCCCCAAACCATGTCCAAAACCCACCCAAATGAGTCCAAAAACGAGTTTCTGGCTCATCTAAACCCCCAAGTAGCTTTAAAACAAGCTAACTAAGCCTAAAAGCAGTTTATAACTTACCTAAACCCAAAAAGAAAATCTAAAAATCATCAAAAATGTCTGGAAAAAAAATCAAACTCAGTAAACTGTACCCCAAAATGACAGAGTTCCCAGCTATGACTAAAACACATTAATCTAAGTCTAAAAACAGTTTATAAATCAACCTAAACACAAAAAATAGGTCTAAAATATGCTATGACTAAAACACATTAATCTAAGTCTAAAAACAGTTTATAAATCAACCTAAACACAAAAAATAGGTCTAAAATATAATAAGAATCGGTTATAAAAAAACTTGGATAAAAACCCACCAGATAACTGGGGTCTGGCCATCAATAGGCGGGAGAAGGGTATTCGTCGCAAAGGCTGGGTATAGCATAGAGGGATCATATAATGGGGTATTACTGCATACTGTATCACCAAAACAGAAAGAGGGTGAGTCATACCTCTGAGAGTGGCCTGCTTGCTATCTGCAATGATGTACTTGCTAATCCTCACTGAGGGAAGTGGGAGGAAACCACCAGTGAGAGGCATCACATCCACGGGCACACTCTGACGTGTCCCACCCTCAAGGTTCAGAACAGCTGCAACAACATTTTTAACTATATATATATTTAAAGGGAGACTAAATTTTAAATACGGTAACCACGAGGTTACAGCATGCATGGTTATAGTGGTTTTCATTATCACTGCAAGATGAAAATCTGCACTCCTTCTGTTAAAAAGCATTTTTTGGCTCAAGAAGAATCTCTCGAGCTAGAACCAATGGACCATATAGCTCTGCAGGGCAAGGAGAGATCCTTGGAGAGACTGCTACATCTCTCGACAGAAAGATGCTACCCTGGTGCAGGCACAAACTGCCAACCCTATGGCTGTTAAGTGCGAGCACTACCACTGAGCTATTCTAGCCCCAGTTTAACAGTAAGAAGTGAACTGGTAAGATCTTGCTGATGCTTAGACTAAACTGTACATTTACCTCAACATGTCTACAAGTAGAAGCAAGGTGAGTGGCTGTTCGAGGGTTCGATGAGGTATGTGTACCCAGTATCATTAAATATTTTCTCTTTTCGTATCCTTATCATCACTTTCAGTTTACCTAACCATGCCTGTGTATTTCTGGCACTTACCACAACATTGTGTATAGTATTTATTGTGGCTAAATTGTTGTAAAAGGGAAAACTGGGGTTTGAACTTGGGGTGCCTGGAACCAGTTAGGATAAATCCCATTGGTTCTGTGTATTTGTTATCATGCGCCAAGTTTAGTATCAATTATGCACAACAACCATGGGATCACTGTAATGTATACCTGTATACTGTGGGACTTCTCTCAACCTGCAACTGCTGGTAAGTAAATTGCTGCACAGCGGAAGGGGAGAAAGAAGGCGGGATGGGATGGAAAGGTGTATGAGAGAAGGGTATGAGTTGCCGAAATGGCAGCCAGGTGACAGAGGACAGGGTGATATAGAAGAGATTTGTTTGTGGCCACTCCTTATGGGATCAAGGCATCAGGTGACAGAAAGAGACACATATATAAAATAAAATGCTGATTTTGTGAGATCCTCTTTGGAATGTCTAGATATGGCATACAAGGCAAAACGCTGCCCCCTGTGAGATACTCTTTAGGATATCTCAAATAATGAGTTCAGTATCCTCTACATGACTATTGCTGCACATACATTTTGTAAGGTGATGTCCTGTGCTTGCATGTGGTCAAATTAATCAAATGATACTGCAGAAAATATTGTATACTGCACGAAGCTGGAACCTGAAAATAATGACCTGCTCAACAATCATAAACAGAGTAAGCATAATGGAATCCTGACCATGTTATATGGTTATTATTGCACTATGTCATATCTGCTGGGTAATATAACCTGAGGATGTCAACTTGGTTTCACTTTTGCTAAGGCTATATAATTTTCTTTGAACTGCGAGGGTTAGCTAAATACATCCTTCATAAACCCCTTCACAGTGAGAGGTTCTACCCAAGTTAAATAAAACTGTCTGGTGGTGGCAGAAATAAAACTTTAAAATCTGTCAGTGGACTGAACAGGTTAATCTGCGATGATGCTTACCAGCAGTTTTGCCACATACAGCCCACACTGTCTGCTCTGCCAACACCTCATACATGATGGAATGTTGTTGTTGGTGTTGCTGACTAGTGACTTTCTTATCCTCGACCCTGTTCACCAATGGGGTGCCACCTGCTGACACCTGCTGTATGGTAATGTGCATATGGCACATGTTGCCTGCTCGGCACAGTTCTGATCCTTTACTGGGTTCCACTCGTGCTCGGATGGTATACAAAGTCTGGTGACATAAAACACATGCAACTTCCTTATCAAGTATGACATTCAGTCCAGGACATATTAAGGCAAACTGCTACTTTATGTGAAGCAACTTTAAGAGAGACATGCTCTAGGTTTATGACTAAGGTTACAAACAAAGAAATTTATTTTTGACTAAAAAATGACTTATGGGCAACATTAAGTTGAAAGATGGTTTAAATTCATCAGTAACTTAGCTATGACACAACTTTTACTGAGGACTAACTGATTTATCTCCAATTCAAGAATCCCTGAAAGCTGTATAAATCTTCTGATAGTGATAAGAACAACAGTACAGTGAGGAACAAAAGTCTGTTTATTATTTCAATGTGTCTACTTCACACTTAGATGTGAAGTAGGTATAGTACATCCTACCAAAGTGAATCATCTATGGGCACAAACATACCAAGCCTCCCTCAGCTTAGGAAATCCTGCAAACTGAAAGACATACCTTATAATCAACTATGTCAAAGGATGAGCTGTAGGTACGTGGTGGGTCAGGAGGTGGGTTCTGTGGGGGGGTATCTGTGTCAAGGTCTTGTGTATCCTGCTGATGTTCATTAATGTCCTTAGAATCTGGGATGGGGTGGTGAAGAGGGCGATACAAGACTCTGAACTCCATCTTGATTGGGGGGGTCTCATTCTGCTGGTAGTCCACTTCCATACCCCACATGTAGTTGACAGACTGCTCTGAGCGTACTACCTGACTCGGCCAAGTGAAAAATATGCAGTTCAAATAAAAGGTTTTGGCAAAAACTACTACAGTAATCCCTCCAATATCCAATGTAATAGAGCCAAAGGCATGTCCGAATATTGGTTTTGTCCGGATATTGGTCCTGAAGCTCCAGCACTGGTTTTTCATGACCCTAACCTAACCTAACCTAAATCAGAAAACTACCTTCCTACCTCCCTACTGGACATGTATAGCACTTATTTACGTCCCTTTTCACATAAATAATGCACATATAGCATGAATTTATTGAATTTTAACCAAAAAATGATGATTTAGAGGTGAGTGAGTCATAGGAGCTCAGAACTTGCCAGCATAGTACTGTATAAGTAAGTATCGGACATGGAAATCATCTTTTCTCACATTTTATAGACGAAATTATTGGATACAAAGCATCAAATACAGTAAATGACGTTAACTGCTACCAGAAAAATGGTTAGGTTAGGTTAGGTTAGGTTAGGTTATGACCGGACATGAAATTCACTGCTTCCACCTTTTTCCTAGCTAGTGCATTTAATAATCATGCATGAAAGAATTAAGTTAAAAGCAGGAAATTATGATTAACACAATGTTAGGTTAGGTTAGGTTAGGACCGGACATGAAATTCACTGCTTCCACCTTTTTTCTAGCTGTTTTGGTGGTAGGTGGTGGCGACCATCATCCACTCACTTGATGTAGTGCTGCCTACTTCTTCCTTAGCCTTTATCATTCTTTTTCTGTGCCTGTCCTCGTCTCTTCCTATTTCTCCCATCTTTCCTGTCACTTCTTATTGCTTTTCCTTCCTCTACATGGCTTTACATTGAGTGACAAGCCAAATGGTTTCCTGTAAGCCAGGAAACCATTTACAACGCTGGGTGGTAACCATATAACCAAACCATACGTGCTCCCTACGTGTCAACAAGTGGGTTGGGGGAGGGTTAGTGCCCCTCTCTGTGAAACGAATAACTCAGAGTCAATGGCCACCCCTTATGGGATTATGGCGTCTGGCAATAGGTAGATAGATAGATTACTTAAGAACCATGCATGGAAAAATTAAATTGCAAGCAGGAAATTATGATTAACATTTAGGGTAATTTTTTAACACATGTACAGCATGATGAAAACAGGTTAGGCATGAAAATCTTTATGGTAACCATAGGTTAGGTTAGGTTAGGACTGTACATGAAATTAACTGCTTCCACCTTTTTTCTAGCTGTTTTACTTAAGAACCATGCATGGAAAAAATAAATTGCAAGCAGGAAATTATGATTAGCATTTAGGGTAATTTTTTAACACAAGTACAGCATGATGAAAACAGGTTAGGCATGAAAATCTTTATGGTAACCATAGGTTAGGTTAGGTTAGGACCGGACATGAAATTAACTGCTTACGCCTTTTTTCTAGCTGTTTTACTTAAGAACCATGCATGGAAAAATTAAATTGCAAGCAGGAAATTATGATCAACATTTAGGGTAATTTTTTAACACATGTACAGCATGATGAAAACAGGTTAGGCATGAAAATCTTTATGGTAACCATAGGTTAGGTTAGGTTAGGACCGGACATGAAATTAACTGCTTCCACCTTTTTTCTAGCTGTTTTACTTAAGAACCATGCATGGAAAAATTAAATTGCAAGCAGGAAATTATGATTAACATTTCTGGTAATTTTTTAACACATTTACAGCATGATGAAAACAAGTTAGGTATGAAGTTAGGGTACTTACAAACAAGAAGCTGCCATCCTAATGTAATAACCCACTCTATCATCTCAGACTCTGACAGGAAGACCTTGCACCTGACACACCTTTCCACTTGAGAATCACTACCACTTATCACCAACACTTTCCACAAATTTTTTTTTATATAACTGGAATCACATCACTTCACTCCACTGTACATAACAGTAAATTCCCATGTGGTCTAGTGACAATCATCACACACATGATGAAGAAGGTGAAAAGCAGTATCAAGCACTGTAGGAGGTAGGGTAACACCACAAAAGCAATCACTTCGGCCACCATTTTCGGAGTTGTTCACGAGGGAGTAGCAGAGTCGGTAATGGAGACCGACAGAGGCGCCACGAGTGTAAACATAGCCGATCGGTGCGGGCGGGAAATTCAAACTGACACGGTCCCAAAAAATTGAAAATTTTTCAATTTTTTTCGAATTTTTTGGCATTTGGGGCTTGGG
>JAGKTI010034688.1:0-11409 GCA_018397915.1 Birgus latro | reverse complement strand
TAACTCCACATGCTTTTCTCAAATAACTCATTTCCACTGCTCTCACTCCCGACTCGTGTTCTTGCAACAAGAACTAGTCTTTACTACCATTGTTAGAGTTGGTATCACAGTACTGCCATGTTGCGACACTTTTACTTCTTTGCTCAATTCCTCATCTCTTATCACCGCTTTCAAAGATCAAGCAGCCGTTCTTCCTTGTTGTACCCTTCCAAACACTTCATCCTCCAAATTTCCATGCTTATTCATCACACTACCCAAGTAACATTTTCCTTTTCCTCATCATCGAGCCTCACGATACATTCAATGACTTTACTTCTCTCGAAGACCGTAACTTTACACTCCCCTACACTTACCTTTAGATTCCGTTTCTTACATACTCATCTAAACTCATTCATCAAGCCTTGCAGATCCCCTTCGTCTGCACTTAACAGTACAGTATCATCTGTAAACAACAGTACAGGAAGTTTTCAAACGTTGCCCTCTCTCATTAGGGCCGCTGCAACATCCACTGCCCTACCTTGCATCTCTTTTATTGCCCCATCCGTATAGAGATTGAACAACCACGGGGACATGACTTATCCTTGTTTCAATCCTGCATTAAAAAAGAAAAATCCACTCACTTCTCTATCCACACGCACAGCAGCCTTGGCACCCTCATAAATACTCTTCATGGCATTCAACAAATTCGTTTTTACTCAATATATTCCTAATATTTTTCCACATTCCATGTCGATCCACCCCGTCATAAGCTCTCTCCAAATGCATGACGGCCTCATACAACTTCTTTAACCTCTCTAGAGACTATTCCAGTAAAGACCTAAGAATGAATATCTGATCTACACAACCTCTTCCCTTTCTAAAACCTGCCTGTTCTTCTGCAAGTAATTTCCCGGTTGTATGGTATCCTACAATATACTTTTCCTATTACACTAAAACGACAAATGTCCCTATGATTACCACACAATTCTTTTTCCACCTTTTATTCGTACAGGGGAATAATTACACCTGACTTCTAATCCTATGGGAGTCTTTCATCCTCCCAGGCCAATCTGCACATCTTCCATGGCCATTCTACCACTAGCTCTCCCCCATGTTTCATTTCACCACACACTCCATCAATTCTTGGGGCATTCCCGATTTTGACTTTCTTCATTGCTTCCACTACTTCCATCTCACTGATTTCTTCCTTCCTTCTCACCACCCTCCTTCTCTCTGCCATTCTCCAGTCAGTTATACTCGCAGTAATTTCATTCTCTATGCTTAACAGTTCCTTTAAGGTTTTCACTTCGTCTGCTCACTTTTCCTCCCGTCTTCACTATCAATCACTCATTTTTTATATTTCTCTCCCCTACTAACTTCTTTATCATCGTGCCTCACTGTCTTTACCTCCTTACATAACATTTCTTACATTCCATCCATTTTACACTCAAACTCCTTCCAAATTCCTTATCCACACTCTTCTTACTCTCTCTTCCTATCTACATATAGCTCTGTCTTCCATCTCTCAACTTCCTTCATGCATTTGGCTCCCATCGACTCTCCATATGCTTTCTTCTTTTGTGCCACAGCCTGCCACTCCTCTTCACTCGACCATTCTGTTCCTTGCACCCCCTTTCGTCTTCTCTTCACCCCACACACCACCTCACATGCTGGACAGATTTCTTCTGAGAATATTTTGCTTACACCTTCCACCTCCCTCATCTGCTCCTAATCAGATTTACCCAAGCGCTGCTCCCCTTCTCATTTACAATCTTCATTTTCTCCATTCCCTTGCAACCTTTCTACACTAGCTGTATGGACTACTTCTTCGTCTCCTTCCTTCTATCCCTCCAGTGTATTTGAACCTTGACTTTCACCACCACCAAGTGGATTTCAGAAAGTCCATTTCCCCGACTTCTGTATGCTCTAGCATCTATTACATTCCATCTTATTCTGTCATCCACACACACATGAGCTTTCACTGTTTCATTATTCACCTTTCCCATCACTTGCCACCGATACCTGTGGTTCATTTTGTGTCTGATGAAGGTATTGGCTATCACCAATCCCTTCCAGGCACCAATGTCCATTACAGCACTGCCATTCTTATCCACTTTTGCAGCCACACCCCATCCACCTTCACATTCGCTAAATTTCCATTCATATCTCCAAGCAAAAATACTCTATTATTCATTTCAAACTTTTCCATGCATGCTCCCACATTTGTCCAGAACTCTTCTTTCACTCTGCTTGCACGATCTTGCGCTGGCGCATACACACACACACAATCGCCCTCATTTGTAGTCCAACTTTCAATTTTACCCACACTATCCATGAAGCCAACTAATCCAGACTCTCTTTTATTCTTCTTAAATCGCTTGCACATACAGACTCTTTTGCCCTCTCATTCTCACCCACTCCCGCTCATATACCCCATCCATACTCCCATGCTCTCACACTCCCATCTCCTCATTTAGGCTCAGTTAAATCTCTCTCTCTCTCTCTCTCTCTCTCTCTCTCTCTCTCTCTCTCTCTCTCTCACCTCATTATTCACACCCCTTACATTCAGTGTTGCAGTCCTGACCATGTCCTATGTCCGGTCCTTGGTCATCACCTGTTGGTCTGTCTTGATCTGAGGGGTCTTGTTATATAGTATTTTTAGTTGGTTGTTCTCCGGAGAGGGGCACTAACCCTTCACAACCTACTTACTGACACGGAGGGATCTCCTGTTGGTTGGTTATAAGGTTAAAACTCAGCATATAAAATGATTTCCTGGTTTATAAGAAGTCATTTGGCTTGTCACTCAATGAAAGTTTACTTGAACTAGAGTAGCACTACACTGAGGGAGTGGACGATGGGCACCCATTAGTGGAAAAAGGAAACAGAGACTTGATTAAAAGACATTGTATTTTTGCAACATGAAACCGTGGTTGCCAGTACTCACGGTTAATAAATGAACTCTGTTCTTGATGACAATACAAAAATGATAAACTTAATTAATAGGAAACCAGTAAAGTCACAATCGTTTTTCCTTCTTTGTGGAACACTGAGGTTTTCTCATAAATTCATTATACTGTCACGAATTTTCTACATCGTAAAATTATGTAACGTAAATTGTGACATCGAGTGATTTTGCGGGATCAACGAATGATTATGAAATGCACGAGATTTCGCTCATTCTTTCAACCGTCCGCTCGCGTACTTATATTCGCATCAAGTTGTCAAAACTTTCGTCATTCTTTCGCGTGTGATTGTTTTTATGTGCAGACGGTGCATTCCTCTGAGCAATAATTTCTGAATTATCTCTTTCGCCTCCCTGGCCGTTGCCGACCACGCCCTTTCTCACGCCCTTCCGTCAGACACTCGGGAACAGAGTCAGTCTGCTTCTAGCCACGGAGTGTGTGGGTTGTGCTTTAAGAGAGCTCGAGTGATCACTTTTCTTAGCGATTTCAGATCTCAGCTTGTATTGGCGTGAATCCCCGAAGCTCCCACCAGTTGGTGATCGTCTACAGCAGCTCGGTCTCATCTATACCGATTAGTATTTCCTTTTGTTTTCCTAGGCTTAAGTTTTGGGGTTATTTAGCTATTTGTCTGAGTGTTTGAGTGAGTGCATTTCCCTTTCTTGATTTGAATTGGAGTCATGCAACAACGTAAATTTATTTTCTTGTATTCAATAAATTTACAGTTCGTTTTCTTGAGCTTTGTTAAATGTAACAGTCCTGTTTAATTTCCCCACATATTTAGTACACTTTTGCTACTCCACGTTAGCACAACTCATTATATTAATCACGACTGGTACTTGGGCCAGCTTTTGGCATTAATCCTTAAATCCGTTGTGCTAGCTAGGAGTTTGGCTCAGCCAAGATCCTGATTATTATTATTATTATTATTATTATTTGAATGTTAAGGGGAGAAACTAACTTTCTCAGAGGCCAACGGTACAATATTACAGCCTACTTGAGCGTCTAGTCTCCACCGTTGAGAAAGTCTATAAATTCTCGACTCTAGAGAATTGGCGAAGTAAGCCAGCATAAAAGTGAAATCGCTACTTGATTTCACGAGTCTATTCTCTCGTAATAAATGACTCGATAGTCATTCCTAGCACACATAGCTATACATTGTATACTCCAATTATACAAAATAACATTTTTCCTCTTGAAATACATTTTCCCCCTGACATATACTACACACAGATGTCAGATGGTTATCAAAAGGAAAAGTTTTGTCTCGAGTATATGAACTGAAGCAAGAAATACTTACCTTCTTATTCTTTAAGATAAGCTTGAATTTTGTGAACTGTCACCTGATGAAACCTGCTGTGCCATGTTCTGTTACTTGGTAGATATTTTTGAACATCTGAACAAGGCCAATACTGACTTGCCAGCGAGAAATGAAAATTTCTTACCTTCTGCAGGCTCTGGTAGAAAAAAGGAGACTCTGGAATGTTAAAGTAAAGGAAGTCAACTTGAATATGTTTCCGATGGCTCCTGGTACAAATAACAAAGATATTGCTCCACTGATATATGAGTATCATGGAAATCTAGATAAAAGCTATCTCTGTCTCTCTATTGCCAGACCACAAACAAATCACTTCCATGTCGCCCTGTCCGGGTGGCCACAAACAAATCACTTCCATGTCGCCTGTCCCCAACCATTTCACCGCCCCGCTCCCAGCATCCCACCCCTCACCCATATACCTCTCCACTTCATCCCTCTAACTCATCCTTGGCCTCCCCCTCGCTCTCCCCTCCTTCACCTCACTCACATACACTCTCCTTGTCAGTCTCTTGCTCTTCATCCTCCCAACATGGCCAAACCACATCAGTGTGTGTGTCTTTTAATGCTTCCTAGCACATCCACATACACATCACAATCCTACTTCACTTACTCATTTGTCAGTCTGTCTTTCCATGTGACACCACATGCTCCTCTCAAATATCTCATTTCTACCGCTCTCAGTCTTGACTTGTGTCTTTCCAACAAGGGCCAATCTTCACTTCCAAACGTTAGAGTAGGTATCACATTACAGTCAAGCAGTAACTTTTCCATTTCCATGCTCATTTCCCTGTTTCTTATCACTGCTTTCAAAGAACTAGCAATGTTTCCTCCTTTTTGTAGCCTTTCAATTACTTCAGCTTCTAAACTTCCATCCTTACTCATGACACTACACAAGTACTTCAACGCACTCACAGTTTCCATTTAAACCCTCATCCAACCTCACTGCATATTCAGTGCCTTCATATCTCCCAAAGACCATAACTTTACTCTTCCCTACATCCAGCTTTAGGTATTGTTTCTTTCACACTCAGAATCATTCACCAAGACTTGCAGCTCCCCTTCGTCTTCACTTAACAACACAGTATTATCTGCAAACAACAGTACAGAGAGTTTCATCACACTGCACTCTCTCATTACGGCCACTCCAAAATCCACTGCCTATCTTGTATCTCTTTTATAACCCCATCCATATACAGACTGAACAGCCATGGAGACATGACACATCCTTGTTTCAGTTCAACCATCGATTTGAGAAATTCACTCACTTCACTGTTCTCATGCAATGCAGCCCTATTACCCTCATACATACTCTTCACAGCATTCAGCAACGTCCCATTTACTCCCTATCTTCTTAATACTTTCCACATTCCTTATCTATCCATCCTGTCATAAGCTCCAAATCCATGAAGGCCGCATAAAACGTATTTCCCTTCTGTGGAACGTGGCTCAGTGGGTTAGAGCGCTCCGCTCTGGCCGTAGGGTCTGAGGATCGAGTCCACCCAAGGGTCATTGGTAGACATCAGGAAGGGCATCCGGCCATAAAATGCTACACGCTCCAATCCAAAAGTTCTCTATCCAGGGGCAACGTCTTAGCCCTTCGGGGATACCAGGCGTAAAACCTTCTGTGGAAGTTTTTCCACTAAAGACGTTAGAATTTATATCTGATCTGAACATCTCTTCCTAAAACCTCCTTGTTCTTCTCCTACTAATTCCTCTGTTATTTCCTTAACTCTGTAAATAACTGTCGTATCATATACTTTTCCTATTACATAAAGAAGACAACTGCCCCTATGAATACCACACACTTCTTTTTCCCCTTTTCCTTTGTAATGGGAATAATTTCACCTGATTTCCAATCCTCTGGGAGTCTTTGGGCCGTAGTCTTAAATTGTGGGAAGGCGTTCACCTTGCCTTATCAGTATATTTTGGTAGTCTTAAAAGGATAGCGTTCCCTTGGGAACAGGAGAGGATTACCTCAGCATAGCGTACTGGACCAATACACTATGCCAAGGTAATCCTTTCCTGTTCCCAAGGGAACACTATCCTTTTAAGACTCCCAAAAGATACGGATAGGGCAAGGTGAACGCCTTCCCACAGTTCAAGACTACGATCCTTTCTTCCTTTCAGGCCAATCTGCGCATCTTCCACATCCATTCTACCACTATCTCTCCCCCATTCTTTAGAATTTTACCACACATTCATCAATTCCTTAGTGTTTCCCCATTTTGACTTCCTTCTTTGCTTCCACATCCTCCATTCTACTGATTTCTTCCTCTCTTTTCACATCCCTCTTTCTCCCAGCCATTCCCTAATTACATATAATCGCATTGCTTTCATTCTCTATGTTCAACAATTCCTTAAAGTGTTGTTTCCATCTGCTCGCAATATTCTACCTTCTCCACTTCTAATCTACAATTTTTATATTTCACTTCCCAACTAACTTCTTGTACATCCTGTCTAACTCTCATTACCTCTTTCCAGAATATTTTCTTACTTTCCCTCTACTTTACAGTAACTCAAAGATCTAAATTCCTCATCCACTATCTTCTTACTCTCACTTACAAATCTTTCCACCTCTCTCTTCCTCTCTACATGTAGCTCTTTCTTCCGTCTCTCAACTTCCTCCACACCCCTGTTCCTCATTCACTCACTGTATGCGTTTTTCTTTTGTTCCACAGCCTGTCTGACCTCTTCCTTCCACCATTCTGTTCTTTGCACTCCCTGTCGTCTTCTCGTCATCCCACACACCACCTCTCCATGCTGCACAGATTTCTTCTATGAATATCTTACACACAGCTTCCTCGTCCTTGATCTGCTCCAAAATCATATTTTCCCAAGCACTCCTCCACTTGTCTGTCATATTCTTTTTTTCCATCCTCTTGTAACTTTTCTACCCTCTTTGTCTGAACTACTTCCACATGTCCTTCACGTCTTCTATTCCTCCATTTTATTTGAACCTTGACTTTCACCACCACCAAGTGGTGGTCAGAAAGTCCACTCCCCCAGCCTCTATATACTCTTGCATCTATTACACATTTCCTATTTCTATCACTAACACACACCTAATCAATAATTGCTTTCCGCTCATTCAGTTAACCACCCACCCTTCTCACCATTCGCCACGTATACCTGTGGATTATTTTGTGTCTGATGAGGGTATTGACTATTTACCAATCCCCTTCCAGTACAAATGTCCACTAGAGCCCTGCCATACTCATCCACTTCTGCAGGCACACCCCACTGACCAACTACTCCATCCACCTTTACCTTCCCTATTTCTCCATTCATATTTCCATTCAAAAACACTCTCTCATTCCCCTCAAACTTTTCGATGCATGCTTTCACATTTTCCCAGAACTCCTCATTCACTCTGCCTGCAATATCTTGCACACACACACACACACACACACACACACACACACATACACACGTGCAAGCGATAGAATGAAAAGTCGACCAGGCTTGTAGTCCCACTTTCAATCCTACCCATGTAATCCTTGAACCGACAGATCCATACTCTCTTATGTTTTCATTCTATCTCTTGCACACAGCAGTACACACTTCCTCTTTTGCCCTCTCATCCTCACCTACTCACGCACATTTACCCCATCCGTGCTCCCACTCCCCCATACTCTCACCTCCCTATTTAGTTTCAGTTAATTTGCTTTTGTCGACTTTTGCACCGTCAAGCACCAGAACAGTTTCCCACCCCTTACATTCCATGCTATAATCGTGAGCATGTTTTTTGTCTAATCCTTGGTCATCATTGTTGGTCTCTCATGGTCTGAGGCTTCTTGTTTGTATTTCTAGGTAGTTATTTTCTGGGGAGGGGCACCAAACTTTCATAACCCACTTCTTGACACATAGGGAACACCTGTTGGTTGATTATAAGGTAATCACTCAGCGTATTAAATTATTTCCTGGTTTACAGGAAGTCATTTGGCTTGTCACTCAGTGAAGGGTTACCCTGAACTTGAGAATCACTTCACTAAGTGAGTGGAAGACAGGCGCTCATTAGTGAAAAAAGGAAACCCAGATAATTATGATTGCAACAAATTTTTTTTTTTACACCATGAAGCACTGGTTGCCAATACTCTTGCATACGAACTGAACCCTGTTCCTGATGACATTACAAAATTGGTAACTTATTAATCGCAAATTATTAGTCACCATTGTTTTCATTGCTTTGTGGAGAACTGAGGTCTTCTTACAGTCCTTATCCTACACACAGAAGTCAGACGTTTTCAAGAGGAAAAGTTTTGTCTCGAGTACATGAACTGAAGGAAGAAATACTTACCTTCTTTTCTCTTTAAGAGAAACCTGAATCTTGTGAACTGTCAGCTGATTAAACTTGGTGTGCCAAGTTCTGTTACTTGGTAGATATTTTTGAACACCTGAACAAGGCCAGTATACCGAGTTGCTAGGGAGAAATGAAAATTTCTTACCTTCTGCAGACGAAAAGAAGACACTGATAGAAAAAAATAACTCTGTGGAATGTTAAAGTCAAAGAAGTCACCATGAATATGTTTCAAAAGAATCCCAATAAAAATAAAGATATTGCTCCACTGGTAAGTGAGCGTCTTGGAAATCTAGATATTAGCACTGAGCACTATTTGCAAAATACGGAAAGAAAACTGGTAGAAAAAATGAGACTCTGCAATGTTAAAGTGAAAAAAATCAACTTGAATTAGTTTTCAAAGGCTCCTGATACAATAACAAAGGTATTTCTACACTGATATGTGAGAATCTTGGAAATCTAGATAAACACTGAACACTCTTTCCAAAATACATGTGTTGATAGTAACGATTGGCTGAAATATCCACTCATTCATGATCCATCAAACAACCAGCAACTTAGTGAGGAAGAGGAGCAGACATCCGTAATGACCGCACTATAAATGTCAAGTACATGGATTTGTCACTTGAAATGTTTTAGATTCACACTGAGGAGGAATAACCTGACATGGAGAGAAACAGCTCTAATTTTTTTTTTTTTTTTTTTTGCCGTCTTCTACATCTTATGAGCGTGAACAAGGGTGATCAACGAGACCATAAAACTATGAAAAGGTCAAGACGACTAGATGTTGGAAAACAAATTACTGTGCTAGTCTAGCATTCCTCCTAATACATAGCGGATAAGCAAATCCAGTCAAGGTCATGTGTCTCACTAATGATGGAAGTTTGTGTGTAACTAATATATAATCCCGTAAGGGGTGGCCACAAACAAATCGCTTCCATGTCTCCCTGTCTCCTGCCATTTCACTGCCCTCCCCCCAGCTCACACTCCCTTTCTCATATATCTCTCCACTCCATCACTCTATCTCATCCTCGGCCTCCCTCTCTTTACCCCTCCTTCTCCACCTCTTTCACATAAACTTTCCTCCTTAGTCTCTCGCTTTCCATCCTCTCAACATGACCAAATCATTTCACTATATTTCTCCAAAAACTTTATATCACATCCACATCCACACCACAAAATTCCTTCATTCCTCATTTTTCATTCTGTATCTCCATGTAACTCCACATGCTCATCTCAAATAACTCATTTCCACTGCTTTCACTCTTGACTTGTGTCCTTCCAACAAGGACCAATTTTCACTTCCATAGAGCTGATATGAAAATACTATCATGTAGCGACATTTTTACTTCTTTCTTCACTCACCTGTTTCTTATCACCGCATTCAAAGAACCAGCAACCTTTCTTCCTTGTTGTACCCTTTCAAACACCTCATACTCCAGACTTCCATGCTTACTTATCACACTACCCACGTAGCCTCACCACACTGCCCAAGTAATTAAATGGACTGGCATTTTCAATTTCTTCATCATTCAACCTCATTGTACTTTCACTGATTTTTTCCTCGAGGATCATAACTTCACCTTTCCCTAGATTCACCTGTAGGTTCCGTTTCTTACACACTTTTTGAAATTCATTCACCAAGCCATGCAGTTCCCCATATTCTTCACTTAACAATACAGTATCATCTAAAAACAACACTGCCGGGAGTTTCCAAACGCTGCCCTCTCTCATTAGGGCCTCTCCAACATCCACTGCCCTACCTTGTATCTCTTGTATAACCCCATCCATATACAGATTGAACATCTATGCGGATATGACACATCCCTGTTCCCATCCAATATTAATATAGAAAAAAAAATGCTCAGTTCACTATCCACACTCACATCAGCCGTAGCACCCTCATACATACTCTTTACGGCATTCAGCAGCTTTGCATTTACTCTATAGATTCTTAATATTTCCACATCTGTCATAAGCTCTCCCTTAATCAATGAAGGTTGAATACAACTTCTTTCCCCTCTCTAGAAACCATTCCGCTTAATACCTAAGAATGAATATCTGATCTTCACAACCTTTTCCCTTACTGAAACCTGCCTGTTCTTGTGCAATTACTTCCTCTGTTAAATCTCTCGCTCTCAGTATCCTACCAGATACATTTCCTGTTACACTATGAGGACAAAAGCCTCTATGATTACCTTCCTCTCTGGCCAATCTGCACATCTATTATATTCATTCTACCATTAGCTCTTCCCCATGCTTCATCATTTCACCACACACCTCATCAGTTCCTGGGCTTTTCCCCATTTTAATTACCTTCATTGGACCCAATATTTCCATCACATTCATCTCTTTCTCCTCTCTCACCACTCTTCTCCAAGCCATTCTCCAGTCACTTATATTCGCAATATTTTCATTCTCTATGCTTAACAGTTCCTTAAAATGTTCTCTACATCTGCTCATGTTTTGTCCCTTCTCCAATGTCAATCTTCCATTTTTATCTTTCATTCCTCTGCTAACTTCTTTATCACCGTGCATAACTCCGTTTACCTCCCTTCAGGAACATTTTTTGACATTCCCTCCATTTTACATTCATATTCCAAACTCATCACCCACACTCTTCTTACTCTCTCTTACTAGTCTTTTCACCTTTTTTTTCCTCTCTACATATAACTCTCTCTTCCATCTCTTAATTTCCTCTATGCCTCTGCTTCCCCTCCTCTGTTTATATGCTTTCTTGTTTTGCGCCAAAGTTTGCCTCACTATGCTGTTCTTTGCATCTCGTTTCGTCTTCTCTTCACCCACACACCACCTCACTTGCTGGACAGATTTCTTCTTTGAATATCTTGCATACA
>JAGKTI010034687.1:0-11410 GCA_018397915.1 Birgus latro | reverse complement strand
AGATCGAAAATGGGCACTCGGGGTCAAGGTCAGGGTCACCAAAATGGCTGTCAAAGATCAACTAGTTTTGTCGCCCGCCATTAGCATAATTGTACTGTATCTCATTAGCGGCTTGAGCTATCATCATGAAACCTTCAGAGTATCAAGATATGGCCTAAATCTTGGACTTGGCCAACAGCATATTCTAGCGGGCGATTAGCATTCGGCTCCAGAATGCTTTTCTTGCTTTTCTTTCATTACCAAAATTGTTTACGATATTTCCTTAAATTTAAAATGTGATAGTCTGTGTCTAACTTTGAATTTCTTGTCTGTTAATTTCACACATCAGTTTTTGTGCTGCAAGGTGTTCATTCTTAGCTCTTCAGGCTTGGCTTAGAGAGAGAGAGAGAGAGAGAGGGAGAGGGAGAGAGGGAGAGAGAGAGAGAGAGAGAGAGAGAGAGAGAGAGAGAGAGAGAGAGGAGGAAGGGAGCAAGGGAAGAGTTGCGGACGTTACCTCCTTCATTCCGGTGACGTAAATTTTCATTATAATACTGCTGCCCACAAGCGATATTATTACATTCATGGGGAGACGCCTGTTTGTGAAGGGGCTATTGAAGGCTATAGAGGGCAGTCCGAAAATAGCACTCCGCTTGAAACTCACGTGACGGTGGTGTAAGTGCTGTTGGGACGGCTCAGTCTGCTGGTGTGGGTGTGGGGATGAGAGACAAGGAAATGAATAAATGAGGCAGGATAGACAATGACAGACGCAACACACGAGAAATGGCCCGGCTGAGTGAAAATGAGAAGTGCTACATATGGACCACCCTGCCTAACCACTTCCAGTCCAAAAGTCTCTCTCACGCTGAATAATATCGTCTGCATGTGGCAAGACTAAAGGGAAAGGGGCGTCCTTGGCCTGAATGGGCTAATATTGACCTACCTCATTACGATATATAAAGGAACGGCGAACATTAACTTTCGGAACCTAGTGATGTCTTACTCGGGGCCCAGGCAAGCTTTCCAGAATACTGTGTAAGAGTTTCACAATTGTGTGGGTATAACGTGGATTGATACTGTTCGCCAGGGTATATTATTGAAGAGAAATTCAGTATCCAGTATAAAAGGCTGGAGGAGGAGGAGGAGATGGAGGAAGAGGAGGAGGAGATGATGGAGGAAGGGCAGATGGAGGAGGAAGAGGAGATGATTGGGGAAGGGCAGATGGAGGAGGAGGAGGTTCAGGAGGAGATAGCGGAAGAGAAGGAGGAGATAGCAGAGAAGGAAGAGGGGATGGCAGAAGTGGAGGAAGAGGAAATAGCAGTAGAGGAAGAGAAGGAGGAAGGAGAGATAGCAGAGGAGGAGGAGGAGAAGGAAAATAAGGAAGGGCATAAGGAGAAGGGGACAGGTGAAAAGGAGGAAGAGATTTAGAAAAGGCACCAGATTTGTCCAGCTTGGGGTTGGGGGCAAAGGGTTGAGTGGAGTTCACCTTTATGAGAGGAAGATTCAACAACAGAGCCATTGAAGTGGGGCAGAGGATGGAGCTGAATTGTTGGAGTAAAATTGTTGGAGAGAGTTTTGGCCCTAGATCAGACGCAGATGGGATGGGAAGGGGCTAATATCGGAGTGATCATGTGAGGCAGAGCGGGTGGAGTTATGACAGTGAAGTTATTTGTTGATAATATGGATGTGATTTTGGGTGATGAAGTTAGTGTTGTGAAGTTATGTTGGAGTGAAACCGATGGAGAGATTTTTGTTGGTCAGGACTCAGAGGGGATGGAAAGAGTTAATATTGGAATGACCACGTAACTTGAAACACAAGAAGTTATTATGGGCAAAGTAAAGAGCAGGTATCATTTGGAACAGGTGAAGTTATTACTGAGAAGTTATTCGGAGTAAAATTGTTGGAGAGATTTTTGGCCAGGGTTCAGAAGGGATGGGAAGAGTTAATTCTGTAAAGATCACGTAACTAGAAACCAACGAAGAAGGTTTTGACAAGACGAAGAACTGATTTATCCCCTTCAGTCGGAGTAGGTACTTCATATTTAATTTACGCTACCTTCAGACGATCTCATTCATCTTTGGGAGGGAAATCAGGCTGTGGAGCGATTGATGGAGACTGTTTCTGATCCTTTAATTATAAGTGGCTTCTCCAGTGCTTAACATAATCCTCTGGAAGTAGCAACGAATAAAATACAAATACCATTTCTTGGCTTAAGAGACTGGTACCATTTTGGACATAGAGCCACATTCTGGATGGCCAGGAAGGATCTGCGCTACCCTGCCGTGCTCTGCCCTGCCTTGCCCTGCCCTGCCCTGCCATTCCCCAATCCTTGCCCAGCCCTTCCCTGCCCTGCCCTGCTGTGCAGTTTTTCGGCCTTGTCCTTGCCTTCCCTGCCCTACCCTGCCATGTCATGCTCTGTTCCTTGCTGTGGTCTACCCTGTCATGCCATGCTCCCTGCCTTGCCCTGCCCTGCCGTGTACTTTCTCTGTCCTGCCATGCTCTTCCTGCCGCCGGGTCTCTGGTCCGAATTACGTCTTAAAGTGACCTTTTCGTACCACCCACGCCCTCTCCACTCTCCTGCCTCGCCCCAGCTGGCCCACCTCACCCTTCTCTACCTCACCCTGGCCTGCCTCACCCTTCTCAGCCCCACCCTGGCCCGGCTCACCCCTCTCTACCCCACCCTGGCCCGCCTCACCCTTCTCTACCCCACCCTGGCCCACCTCACGCTTCTCTACCCCACCCTGGCCTGCCTCACCCTACTGTAGCATGCCTAATCCTGCCTTGCCTCACTCTGACCTGCCTCACCCTGGTCAGCCCTGCCTTTCCTGCTCCTACCCTGCCTCCGTCTGTCCCGTTTTAATCTGTATCCTCTCCTTCCTGTCCTTCCCTGCCTTTCCTGACCCTGTTTTAATCTGTGTCCTGTATTTTCCCGACCTTTTTTTTTTTTTTTTTTACTTTAATTTGTGTTTTACATTGCCCTGCTTTGCCTTTCTCTGATCCTGCTTTGACCTATCATCCCTACCTTCTCTTGCCCTGCAGAAATACGTGTCCTTTTCTGCCCTGCCCTGTCCAGACGTGCCCTGCCCTACCCTCCCTCCCTTGCCCTGCCTTGCCCTCCCTACCTTGCCCTGCCTTGGCCTCCCTGTCCCGCCCAGCCCTGTTCCACCATACTCCCTGTTTTAATCTGTGTCCTTCCTTGCCGTGTCCTTTATTGCTTCACTTTAATCTAATGTATCCTTCCCTCCCTACCCCACATTTTCCTGTTAAACTTTCTACTCTTTTCTTTTTTTTCCTGCATTCTATCTTTTTCTGCCCTTTATTATTGTAAATTTTGTCCTTTAATTTTTCATGCTGCTTCAGTCTGTGTCCTGCCCTGCCCTGACCTGCCCACCCTTGTCTTACACTGTGTCCCTTTTATGCTCGTCTCTATCCCGTGTCCTACTCTGTCCATACTCCAAGCCAATTAAATTTAGCTTATCCATTGGTGTCGTCTAAAACCTAAATTTGTATCCTTCCTAGCTTTACCAAACTTAGCATAATCTAGCTCAGTTTAATATAATCTAACCTAACCTAATTAAACCCAACATAACCCACCTTAATCACTCAAACGTACCTGACAGCCTATCTTCTCCTGGCTTAAACTTACGCAGCATAACCTAACCTAATGTGATCTAATTTAACCCAGCCCAATCAAACCAATTCTAGCCTAATCCCTTTATCCTAACCAAATCCTACCAATCCCTCGGTAACCCAAGTCTAATCCAATTTGTATAAACACCGAGCGAACACAGAACACCATCAGTTTACTCCTCATCTGATTAAATATTGGAAATGAACGAAAAAGAAAAAAAAAAGGTTGGAGCATTGTGGTGTTCGTGGATAATGTAGAGGGGGACACATTTCCGCACGCCATTTCCATATTAGTTCGTTTTTGCATAACTGTACACGCAAACCACCACCACAGTGACCACCACCACCACCACCACCACCACCACCACCACCACCACCGCCACCACTGCTACTACCATCATTACCACCATCACCACCACCGCCACCACTACGACTGCTACTGCCACCACCACACTACCGCCACCACTATGACTACTGCTACTACCACAGCCGTCATCACTCCCACCACCACCACCTCATACCACCACAGCTAGCACCATTAACACCACTATCACTATTAACGTCATTGTCACCACTACCAACCACGACAAATACCACCAGTGTCACTATCACCACAGCCAACATCATTACCACCACTACCACAGCTACCACCATTGTTATCACCACCACCACTACCACAATTGCCCTTATCATCACCCCCTCTACCACCTCCTACAGCTCCCATCAGTACCTTCACCACTACTAATACCATCACCACCAATACCGACCAGTAACGGTACCACAACTGCCACCACCACTACTGCACCAATACCACAACCACAACCACCATTATCACCAAGCCATAGCTACCATCATTATCACCATCACCATAATTACCACCATTGCCACTACAACTATTAACACCTCACTACCACCACCACTACCACAACTACCACGATTGCCACCACCATAGTTAACACCATTATAACCCTCGCCACAACTACCATTATCACCCCTACCACCATTGCTACCACATTTATAACCACAACAACTGCCATCACCACAGCCAAAACATCTTCCACAGTTTACAACCACAAAGACTACCACAACTACCACAATTACCAGCACAGTTTACACATCTACCACAATTACCACCACAACCTACACATCTACCACAATTACCACCACAACCTACACATCTACCACAATTACCACCACAACCTACAGATCTGCCACAATCACCACCACAGAGGCCACCACAGCTACCCCAGTCGGTACCACAACTACCCCCACAACCACCTAGTTACCACCGCAATCAACACCACACCTCCTGTCACCACAAAACAGTAAATTAATGACCAGCAAGACATATACCACAATCACCACTACCACACACGCCACCATAACCACTACCGCAGATACCATAAAACGCCATCAATACCACACGCAACCACTCACTCTACCACAGCTACCACCAGTACAGCTACTACCACTACCGGATTACCTGTACTATCATTACTATCACAGCTAATGTCAGAACTACCACTAGACTACTGCGGCTATTATCACAGCTACACTTTCCACAGCTAATACCACTACCACAATACTTCTGCTGACACAACTACCCGTTACTGTTACTCCCACAATCCCACATCTACCACAATAACTACTACTACTACTATTACTACTACACCTGCCAAAATTACCACACCATCGCTACCACAACAAGTACCACACATACCAATTCCCACCTATCTCCCTACTACCATTACCACTACCCTTAAACCACAACTACCACAGTCTGCAATAATCACACACCACAGCCATTCCATACCCATCAGCAAACGTCCTCTTAATGATCATTGAATAGTGTTTATTTTCCTTTTTATAGGTACCACAATCACCCACCACCGCTACCACAATCACCTACCACCACTACCACAATCACCTACCACCACTACCGCAATCACCTACCACCACTACCGCAATCACCTACCACCACTACCGCAATTACCTACCACACCATCAGTACTACCACTGCGTCATTTACCAACCACTCATGCTACCTTTCAACAGCTTGAATTGTTTATAATGATGATACAGACATATGCAAACAAATAGTCTCTCTCTCTCTCTCTTTCTCTCTCTCTCTCTCTCTCTTTCTCACACACACACACACGCGCGCGCACACACACACACACACACACACACACACACACACACACACACACACGGATTCAGCCAAACTTAGAACAATAAAGGCAAAAATAAAAACACGAGAACTCACAAAACAGTAAAGAAAAAAAAATCCGTAGAGCCAAGCAACAGAAAAGAGAGAGAGAGAGAGAGAGAGAGAGAGAGAGAGAGAGAGAGAGAGAGAGAGGATTAAAGTGTTCGTAGGGGAAGGTTTTTAAACATTTGTCAGTAAAGAAAAAATTAAATATAGCATCCATTATTATTAAACGCACTACCACAGTTTCTACCACAGTCTCCTGCACCACTACCACAACCAAAAAATCCTCTTCAAAACTACCACCATTTCTACCACAATTTCCTCCACCACCACCACCACGACAAGCAGATTTCCAGTCCTCTCTCTACCACAGTCCCTACCACAAACACTGCTACCACCACCATTACAACTAAAATCCTAATCCTCTCCAACGCTACCACAATTCCTACCGCAATTTCCTCCACCACCACGACAAGCAAAATTCCAGTCCTCTCTCTACCACAGTCCCTACCACAAAATCAGCTACCACCACCACCACCACCATACGACAGGCAAAATTCCAGTCCTCTCTAGAACCACCATAGTCCCTACCACAAAAACAGCCACCACCACCACCACCACAACCACAATCATCTCCAGTACCACACTTTTTATCAGCACCGCCAAACACACAATGGAAAAATTCAGAGTAATCTTTCCAGAGACCTGAGGGAAGCAAGTTCATACCACCACAACTACCACAGCTACCACAACTACCACAATCAGGTCTATTACCACAACAGCCACAATCAGTTCTATCACCACAGTTATCACGTCATTCCATCTCCATCTCAACCACAACCACCACAGCCAGTTCCATCACTACCACTCCTACCACCGTCACTGCCATAACTACCACAACCAATTTTATCAGCACCACAACCACAACTACCACAACCAAGTCTATCAGCACCACAACCACATCTACCACAACCAAGTCTATAACCACCACAACCACAGCTACCATACTCCGCAGCAGCTATTCTCTACAACCATATTTCTCCCACCACTACCACCACAGCTACAACAGTCCTGAGTACCTACCACCACAGTTACAACAACCACAATCAATTCTACCACAGTCCACACACAGTCACAACAATCCCAGTCGCAATCCCAAACATAATTTCTTTCACCACAACAACCACCAGTCTCTCCTTTCCAACCACTTTTCTTCCACCACCACCACCACCACCACTACCACAACCATTACCACCCCAGTCCCTACCACCACAACCACACTATTCATCATCACATCAACCACTACAAAACCAAGTCTCCTCCAACCACCACTAAAGCCACACAAACCTTACTACCACAGCAACCAAAATCCCAGTCCCTGCCACAGTTATTTTCATCCCCACCACACAACCAGGAAAGCATGCCAGTACCACCACAACTACCACAGCTACCACCATCACAGCTCACTCCACCACCACAGGAAACACTGTATAAACGATCCTTACAAACACCACTCTCATAACTCACCTAATTATCACCACCACCACCACTACATAAAAATCCCTACTCACCACCACAAAAACTACCACAAACCCTTCCCTACTACCACAACCACAATCCCTACCACAATTTTCTTCCGCCTGCACCACCACTGAAACACAATAAAAGGAGTTTAGAGCAACCCCCCCCAGGGACCGATGGTAGACAAATCCACACCACCACTACCACAAGCACCTACCACATTTACCACAATCACGACTACCACAGCCACAACTACCACCATCACCAGCCGCCAAATCAACAACTATCGCCGTCCTAGTCCCATCCACAACGTCTTCCCACCACCACCACCACCACCACAGTCCTTACCACCACAACCACAATCCTTACCACCACAACCACAATCCCTACCACAGTTCTTCCAACACCAGACCCACTACCACAACCCATTTTACTGCCACTGCTACCACAACGACAGTTCTCCCCCAGACACCACAACAACCACTGCCGCAATACCTACCACCACAACCACAATCCCTACCACAATTCCTTCCCGTACCACCACACACACAGCCCGAAACACAACATATAAAAGAGTTGCAAGTGATCCCATATAGCCCCCGCGGAAACAAGGCAGCCATCACCCCTACCACACTCCACAACCACAACTACCACAACCACAGTTACCACAACCACAACTACCACAACCACAACTACCACAACCACAACAACAACTACCACAACCACAACTACCATAACCACAGCTACCACAACCTCAATTATCACAGTCACAATTACCACAACAGTTACCATAACCATAACGTCCGTAACCACAGCTACCACAATTACGGGTACCACAGCCACAACTATCACAACCACAACTACCTTAGCCACAACTACCAGAACCACAGCTACCACAGCCACTACTACCATCACCACAACTACCATATCCACAACTGCCACAACCACAGCTACCACAGCCACAAATACCACAACCACAAATACCATAACCACAAATGCCTTAATCATAAATACCGCAATCAAATACCACAGCCACAAATACCACAGCCACAAATACCACAACCACCAATACCACAACAACTACCGTAACCACAACTTCCTTAAATATAGCTAACACAGCCACGTCTACCACAGCTACCACAAATAAATACCATAATCACAACTACCACAACCACAGCTACCACAGTCACTACTACCAAAACTATCACAACCACAAATACCACATCAACAACTACCACAGCCACAGTGTCCACAACCACAGCTAACACAACCATATCTACCACAAATACCACAACTATAGCTACCAAAAGCATGATTACCACTGCTACAGCCACAAGTACCACAACCACAACTACCATAACCATAACTGCCATAACCACAGCTACCACAACCACAATTTCTACAACCACAGCTACCACAACAAGATCCTCAGTAGCAACTTTTCCCCTCATTGCCACCACATCACCCACCAGTCCACTTTTCTACCACCACCATTACCACAACAACCCAATTTTAACCACCACCACCACCACCACCACCACCGCCACCACCACTACCACCTCCTCTATCACCACCACCACCACCACCACCACCACCTCTATCACCACCACCACCACCACCACCACCACCTCGACAACAACCACAGTCCAAGAACTTACAACCACAATTGAAACACCAACCACAGTTTCTTATATATATATAAATAATCTCCCCACCACAATTGCAACAATCATAACAATTGCACTCCGAATTTATCACCACAACCACAACAACTCATTCTACCACAGTCCCCACCACCACAACCCATTCTACCACAGTCCCCACCACCACAACCCATTCTACCACAATCCCCACCACCACAACATCTCTCCAACCACAACAGTCCACAATCCCACTCTTCTCACGACAACCACAATCGCTACCACAATTTCTTTCTCTCTGTCATGTAAGCTACCACAGTCCCAGTCCATACCGCCACACTCACAGTCCCTACCACCACAACCACAACCCCTTCCATCACAACCACTGTCCCTACCACCACAATCACAATCCCAGCCACCACAACCACAATCCCAGCCACCACAACCACAGTCCCTACCACCACAATCACAATCCCTAACCACAACCACAATCCCTACCACCACAGCCACAGTACCTACCACCACAACCACGATCCCTACCACAGCTACCACAGTCCCTACCATCACATTCACAATCTCTATCACGTCACAGTCACTATCACCAGAATTACAGTCCCTACTACCACAACCACAATCCCTACCACAACAGTCATTTTCTACCACAACCACACTCCATACCACCACAGTCACAGTCCCCACCACCACAACCACAAAACTACCACGACAGTCAAAATCCTTGCTATAATTTCTTCCTAAACCACCACAGAAGCTACCACAATCCTAATCCTTACCACCACAACCACATTCCCTACCACCATAACCGTAATGTCTGCCCTCACAACCAGTATCTCTACCACATTGTCCTCCTCCACCATACCCAAGTACCTACCACCACAACCACAATCCCTCCCACCACCACCACAGTCCCTACCACAACTTCTTGCACCACAGTCAGAGAGACAATAAAAGAGTTTAGAGTAATCCCACCACATCCCCAGGCGGCCAGAGGTGGACAATCCCAAACACACCGACTCCTTGCAAAATCCCGAATTAAATCCCTTGTAAATTGCCTGGGGATTGCTGAGAGATGGAGGGATGGAATAGGGATGGGGGAGATGGGGGAGAAAGGGGAGAGGGAAGGGAGGGGGAGGAAAGGATGGGAGAGGAGAAATAGAAAGGAGGTTGAGAGAGGGAAGGGATGGATGGATGGAAACGGAGGAATGGAGAGGAAGGCTGGAGGAAGGTAAAAAAGGAAAGGGAGGGGAAGGGAAGGAAAGAGAAGGAAAGGGAGATGAAGGAAGGATGGAGGGAAGTAAGAAAGGATGATGGAATAGGGGAGTAAGATAGAAAGGAAGCTGGAGAGGGAAGGAAGAGGAGGGGAGGATGAAGAGTGGGAGGGGAGATGGGAAAGGATGGAAGAGGGAGAGAAGAGAGAGAAGGAAAAGAGGGAAGAGAGGTGTGGGAAAGGAGAGAAGGAAGGTAGGAAAAGAGGGAAAAGTAGAGAAGAGAGGAAACGAGACTCAGGAGAGGAGAGAGGAAAAAGAAGATAGGAAAAGAAAGAGAAGAGAAGAGAACAGAATAGAACAGAGAAGAGAAAGGAAGACAAGAAAATGCGAAAGGTTAAGAGAAGAGAGGGGAAAGAAAAGAAAAAAGAAGATATAGGAGATAAAGGTAAGATGCTACAAAGAAGAGCAAAGGAAATCACATACAAGAGAAGAGAAAAGAGAAGAGGTAAAGGGAAGGAGATGGTAGCAGGGAGTACATAAGTAAACAGAGGGAAGAGAGGAGAAAAGGGGGAGAGATAAAGGGAAGGCGATGATAGCAGGAATACAAAGGGAATCAATCAGCAACAGGTCCATTGATCCTTGCCAGGCTGTTTACTATAGGGCAGATATCAATGTGCTACCCTATGTTACGTGTAGCAGGGGGTGAAAGAGGGTGCGATGCTGGATGAATGGACGGATGAATGGGTCTTCTCTACTATGGTACGAGATGATAGCAGAACGGAGAGGGAAGGTTATCAATACGGTACCTTGCCTTGTTCCCCATATCTGCCGTTATTACAGGTGTGGGAGTCAGAAAGAGGATGATAATGCTGGGCGTATGAATGGATCTATTCTGTTGTGGTATGTAAGGAAGAAAGGAAGAAAGAAGCGTCGGAGAGAAGTGGAGAAAAGAATCAAAGGGGATGAGAGGGAGGACACGGAAGAGACTAAGAAATACGTTTGGAGTGAGGGCGATGGAAGGAAAATGGGAGAAGAGTGTCAGAGAAGAAAAAAATGGGATGGAAGGCGGAAGATATAGGAAGGGAGTATAAAAGTACAGAGGAAAACGAATAGCAACAGACCTGTTGGTCCTTTCGTGGCTGTTTGGTATAGGGAAGGTTATAACTTACACAGCTACTCTATCAGCTAAAGACAAGTATGGAAA
>JAGKTI010034686.1:0-11410 GCA_018397915.1 Birgus latro | reverse complement strand
TGTAGAAAGAAAAAGAAAATTCAAGACTGTCAACACTCCCAGTGGACTGCAGGATGGTCTCCACAGAAATAAAAAAACACCGATATATTTGTATGGTTTGGGCTATGATGCCATAAAGCTGTTCAATAGTCTATCTCTCTATCTGTTGCCAGACGCCTTGATCCGGTAAGGGATGGCCACAAACAAATCGCCTCCGTGTCGTCCTGTCCCCCGCCATTTCACGGCCCTGCTACAAGCTCACACACCCCTCTCTCATATACCGTTCCATTCAGTCCTTCCATCTCATCCTTGATCTCCCCTTCCCTCTCCTCCCCTCCACCTCACTCACATACACCCTTCTCGTCAGTCTCTCGCTCTCCATCCTCTCCACACGGCCAAATCACCTCAGCGTATTTCTCAACGCTTTCTATAACATCCGCATCCACACCACAACGCTTCATTTCCTCATTTGTCAGTCTGTCTCTCCACGTGACTCCATATCCTCCTCTCAAATAACTCATTTCCACTACTCTCACCTTGACTTGTGTCCCTCCAACAAGGTCCAAGCTTCACTTCCATACGTTAGAGTTGGTATCGCAATACTGTCAAGCAGCGACTTTGTTACTTCCATGGTCACTTCCCTGTTTTTTATCACTGCTTTCAAAGAACCAGCAACCTTTCTTCCTTGTTGTACCCTTTCAAGCACTTCACCCTCTAAACTTCCATCCTTACTCATCACACTACCTGAGTACTTAAACACTCATTTTCCATTTCCTCTCCATTCAACCTCACTGTGCATTCAGTGTCCTCATTTCTCTCGAAGACCATAACTTTACTCTTCCGTAAATTCCCCTTTAGATTCCGTTTCTTACACACTCTCCTAAACTCCTTCACCAGGCTTTGCAGCTCCCATTCGTCTTCACTCAACAACACAGTATCATCTGAAACATCAGTACAAATTTCCAAACACTGCCCTATCTCATTAGGGCCACTCCAGCATCCACTGCCCTACCTTGTATCTCCTTTATAACCCCATCCATATACAGATTGAACACCCATGGAGACATGACACATCCCTGTTTCAATCCAACCTTCAAATAGAAAAATTCACTCAGTTCACCGCAGCCTTAGCACCCTCATACATACTCTTCATTGCATTCAGCAGCTTCCCATTTACTCCATATATTCTTAATACTTTCCACATTTCTTGTCTCTACAAATTGTCATATGTTTTCTCCAGATCCATGAAGGGTGCTTACAGCTCTTTCCCTTCTCTAGAAACTTTGCCACTAAAGACCTAAGCATGAATATCTGATCTACACAACGTCTTCCCTTCCTAAAACCTCCCTGCTCTTCTGCAACTAATTCCTATATTATTTCTCTAACTCTGTCAATAAGTATCTTGCCATATACACTTCCTATTACACTATTACACTAAGAAGACAAATGCCCTGATGATTACAACACGCTTCTATTTTTTCTTTTTTTCCTTTGTACAGGGGAATAATTATACCCGACTTCCAATCCTCCGGGACTCTACCTTCCTCCCAGGCCAATCTGCACATCTTCCACATCCATTCTACTACTATATCTCCCCCATGCTTCAGCATTTCACCACACACTCCATCAATTCCTGGGGCTTTCCTTATTTTGACATTCATTGCCTCCAAAACTTCCATCCTACTGATTTCTTCCCCTTTTCTCACATCCCTGTTCACAGCCATATATACTCGCATTACTCTCATTCTCTATGTTCAACAATTCCTAAAGTGTTCTCTCCATCTGCTCACTTTTTCTCCCTTCTCCACTAGCAATCTACCATTTCTATCTTTTACTCCCCAACTATCATAATTTTCTTTGACTCCGTCTCTAGCTCTATTTACCTCTTTCCAGAACATTGTTTTACATTCCCTCCACTTTTCACTCAGATTCCTTCCAAATTCCTCATCCACTCTCTTGTTACTCTCTCATTAATAGTACTGTATAAAAAAGATCAAAAGATATCTGTTCGAAGAACACTTGTACAATTTTTTTAATAAATTGTTGACGAAATGAAGGGATGGCATCTTTCAGAAAAATATTTGGAGGAAGAAAAAAGGAATTTATTGTATTAAAAACTGAGAAGGAGAGCTAGAGAAGGGAGTAGAGGAGAGATACAGAAGGGAGAGGGTAGATGAGGGTTGGGCAGAAAGAGAGACAGGTGAGGAGGGAGATAAAGATCATTACCATTCATTAAGGCCAGGAGGATATAAAAAAAATAACAGCATGCTTGTAACAAAACTAGAAAAGCATAGGAATTTTGTAGGACAGGCAGAAGAGGAACGATATGAACTATGTAATATCTATCCCACAGTTGTGTAAAAGAGTAGCAAGCAATCGCCGTATGCTTGCGTTTTAAAGCAAAAGTCTCAGTCGTCAGCATCACTTCATCCTGGAAATACGAGTAAACAAGACTCATTTAGTTGTAGCCTATAGTCTCCAAATGTTTAGCAGAATTTTATACGTTTCAGTAGCTCTTGCACTAATAACTGTTTCTGGTAGCAAACTCCATTGTTCCAGTACGCGACAATTAAAATAGGTTTTTCATTATTTATCTTGCCCCTCTTGACGTTAAGTTTCATTTCATTATTTCTAGTTACCGTATCTTCGTCTTTTTCGAACAAATTATCGTACCTAACATCGTTAAATTTCTGATGAATATTATATTGTATCAGATCTCTGAGTCGCCGCGTTTTTAGAGAAAACATATTCAGTTTCAGTAATTCACTTTTTGTAGAGCAAACGTTGCAGCGCTAGGATCATATGTGTGGCTCTGCACTGCACGCTCTCGAGTCTAGCTTCAGTCATAATAAGATTCTAGTTGTGGTCTAACTACATATAAAGCTTAGGGACTGCATCGGGAGTTTTGTGATTAAAGTTCTTTGTGATGAAGCCGAGCATTTTGGTTGCCATGTTACTGAATGCTGTACACTGGAGTTTTTGAGGTTGTTACTGACAGCTAAATACCTCTCCCCAGTTATTTCCACCAGTCAGGTATTGAACATGCATTATTCATTTTTAATGTTTTGTCGCGAAAGCGCATTACCTTACATTTATCTGTATTAAAAAGCATCTGCCATTGTTTACTCTTTTTTTCCCCCCATGTCCAAGTGGTTTTCTATGGAGTCACAGTCCGCTTTCGGAATTATTTTGCCTTTAATATTCGTGTCATCTGCAAGTTTCACTAATGTAGATGCGAGATCGTTTTCTAGATAATTGATATGAAAGTGAAAAGAACTGGTCCTAGAAGCGACCCTTGAGGAAATACAATTGTTATTTCTAGTCAGGCTGTTGATTAACCATTTATTACTACACGCTGCTTGGGATTCAATAACTAATCACCAGTTCATGAATATAATTTGTTAGAGGGACCGTGGGCTTTTAGGTTTTCTGGTAGTTTTTGATGAGTAACCTTATCACACGCTTTCTGGAAATCGAGGTAGTTGACATTCGATGGTATTTTTCTGTCCCAGTACAGTTATCACAGAGTATGATTATATATATATAAAAAAAAAAAACTCAAGCTAATTTGTAAAGCATGATCTATTATTACGAAACTCGTGCTGATTATCTGTTATAAGATTATGCTTATTAATGAACACGGTACTTTTTTCTTTAATACTTTTTCCAAAATTTTGCTTAGTAGTGACATTAGGCTTATTGTGCAGTAGTTGGTGACACGTTTTTAAAGATCTTTTTAAAAATTCTGTGATATACTGGCGAGCTTCCATTAATTATGTACTCTACATTCAGTTAACGATTTTTTTTTTTACATTTTAGTTATTGGACAGGCTAATTGTCTATAACATTCACGAAGTATGTGAGGAGATATTATCTGGACGGAGGCAGCTGACTTATTTGGGTCGATTTTCTGAAGATAATATAACACTTCATGGTCTGTTACCTCGTTGGCTGATAACATTTGGTGTAGAGAAAACCGGTTGTTGGAGGAGAATATTTACATTATTTTCTTTAGTGAAAACACAGTGAAATGAGTCGTTCAGTGTTGCTATTGTTTTATTATCACGGGCTACATCACTTTTAGAGTTTCCTAGATGACCTATGCTATCTTTTGGATTTTTTTCTTCTCCTCAGAAAATGAAAAAGTTAGGTTAATAGGGCTCTGCTACCTTTTACACTTTTCTCATTCCTAAGTAGGGTGGTCCTTAACCTTCAACTTGATAAATTTGCTTCATCTGCTGCGGGACATCTTTTCTATTGATTAAAAAATGGTGGATGCAAATTTTCATGCGTATTACATAATTTTAAATGGTGCCGCATCATGTTCAAACTTGTACTATATTATGGCGTAATGTTAATATGCCATTGGGTTACCTAGGTCCCCAACCTGCAGAGTGTTAGCCACGTACTGTGTGGGGGCGGGGTTATCATAGGAATCCAACTGCCACTCACTGTTGCCTAGTTTTTTGGCTTGTAATTGCTGCCAGCTGTATCCATTTTCACATCTGGATACACTTGCCTGTGTTGCTCAACGACCTGGAGAAGAAACTACCGTTGATCTTAGTTCTTGGTCAACACTAGATTAAACTCTTGAATCAGTGTTACCCCTCTTTCAGCAAAGTCATTTGTTACGTGTAGCCCAAGGACGATGCTCTCAGCTTCCTTGTAATCCTCACGACTTTCACATGTGGAATGATAGAATTCTAGGAATAAATGAGGAAGGCCAAGCAGTGTGAAGATCTTGGTGTTACTGGTCACAAAACTTGACATTGTTTTCTGCTTCAGTGCTCTCGCCTCAAGTTCAGCTGTTGCTCCCTTTAGTTGATTTTTGCTTTCTTCTTCGTTAAGAGTTATCATGACTTCTCGCTTCTCTGTAAGATCAACAGTTAGATTAAAAAAAAAAAAAAATAAAAAGGCCAATCCAACTAATTGCTCTGACAAATATCACAAGTGACGACCAAATACTTTCAAGTAGACTTGTGAGATGTCCTTATCAGGATAAAGTGACAATTCCTGGAGAAGCCTCAGATCGTTTGCTGGAGCTGGAGCAGCTGTTGTTGCAATGAACCATGATTTCAGGTGTTAAGAACACAACAAACTGCTTCTTTCCTCGGCCTTGCTTCAGTGTGATGCTTTTCTGATAATGGAAAAGATAGATTTTGGTGCTGGCATGGTGGCCCCCCGCGGGGTCAAGGCTGTGACTTGTCCAACAGCATATTCTGGCGGGTGATTAGCATTCGGTTCCCGATGTTTTTTCTATCATTTTTATGTTCTGCTTTTGCGACCTATGATATCTACAGCATTTTTCGACACCCAGGACGGATTATATTAATGTGGATATTTCCTCGGGTAATTCTCGGTGTATTTTTCCATTCGACAGACATCAGTCAACTAGTGTTTATTTTTCCCATTTTTTCCCATTTCTTGGACGTTAACCGCCTGCATTTACTTGATCCATTTGGTGTTGGAATTTTTTCCCCTCATGTTATGGAAATTACCTTTTTGAGGTTAGGAAATAAAAGAACATTAATACTGTTTTACAGAAGATCTTAACTTTAAGCCTTATGCCATTATGATCACTGTTCCTAAAATTTTCATCAACATCACACAAATTTATTAGGTCACTGTATGTTGCAAGGGCAAGGTCGAATATTATTATTTCACGTGATGGTGTGTCCACTGCTTGACTTAAATTCGCAACGTCTTACAGCTCTAAGAAACTGTATTCTTCTTTGTCTGCACACGAATTTTTCTAGTCAACATTCGGATTATTGAAATCCTCCCAAATAAGGTCATCTTTATTTTCTCTAGAAGTTTTTATTTTGCCGTAAAAAAAAAAAATTGTCCTTATTTAAACTGGGCTGTCTGTAAACTAATCCAAAAGAATGGATTTATTACCATGTGGAAAATTCGCCATACAAAGAGTATCTTTCAAGGTCCAATTTACTGACCTTTACTGCATTTATGTGGTTTTTAAAAAATATTAAATCACTCAGCCAATTTTATGCAGTCATGATTTTTCAAATATTTTATAGCTTTGTAGCGATACTTCTCAAATAAGGTGCTTGTCACGTGGATGTAACCACGATTCTGTAATCATATTTATGTCGGGATTATTGGTAGTTGCATAAGTAATCAGTTCGTCTCATTTCGAAATAATACTTCTTGCATTCGTATACATATTATTCATAGTACGGCTCAACCCAGTAGGGTTGTGAGACACTAAAATTGGCCCTGTTTAATCGTTTAAACCCTCAGTCGATATGGCAACACTCCTACGAGCCACAAATATGCCTCTCCCTCCCTCCCCAGATATCCCCTGATAGTCTACCCGCACATGAGTGAGATCTGATGACAGGGACTGCGATGAAAGTGATAACAGAGGAGAAAAAGACAAAGAGATATCAAGGAAGAGTTTTCTTGGAGAGGAAAGAGGGGAGACAGACAGATGAACAGGCGTCAAAGGGAAAAGGGGATAGAGAAAACTTAAGGAAGTGAAAACAGTGAAGAGCAATGAAAAGGAGGAAGACCCTTGGCAGAAGTGAAATCCACTGAAGGAAGAAAAATGAAGAGAGAGTAAGGCATTAAAGGGGAAGGGCATAAGCGTGGAAATCGATACAGAGAGAGAGAGAGAGAGAGAGAGAGAGAGAGACGAAGAAGAAGACGAAGGCGGCAATGAGTGAGAATATAGATCTGGGTAGGTGGTGGTGGAGTGGATATAAAAATGGCGGGAAGGCTGCGTAGTCGCGGGTTTGATCAGGGTTTTCAAGGAACATTTTGTGTATTTGCATCTGACACCACCATGTTCATCGTTCTTCCATATGGCCCCACCGACGCGTCATAAAATCACACCTACAAAAACCAAGACAACACCACATATGACTGCTTGGCGAATCATATTATATATAGATGTGCTCCGTATTCCAAGAGCAAGAACTAAATACAAACAGCCACGAAAATACAAAGCCCTACCGCCACATTTGATTCTACGGTAATATCCCTAGCGAATCACACTGGAGATGGTGCAAAGTAACGAGGAAAATAAAAAATAATTTTGGTCATAGTGTCCAACTGTCAGGTGACATGATGGCAATAAATGTGGTCTCTACTGGTAAGTCGAAGTTGGAGTACAGTACCTGGAGAACAGACTTTCTGCTAAGTGTTTGGTATCAGGTGCGTGAACTAAGAGAAAATTAGAAACGGAGCAAGGAGACGAGAATGGGAAGAAACCGACTGGGGATGATGAAAGGGGAAAGGCATTGTGAGATGGACGGAAAGAAAACAGAAACAGAGTAAATAAAAAAATTAATATTAAACCTGATCAATGTGAAGAAAAGGTGAAAGGATTGGGAGGGATGGAAGTAGGATTTGAGAAGTGAATACACAAAGGGAAAGACGAGGACGAGTGGAAGGAAGTGATAACTCAGTGAGAGGGTGTAAATGATAATCGTGATGATGATGGCGTTAATAAGGAAGAAGGGGCTGGGAAGAAGGAGAAGAGGAATTATGTGAAGGAATCATATTACAGAGAAATTAGAAGAAGGGGAGGGGACGCACGGGCAGAGAGAGAGAGAAAGAGATGTAAAAGGGGAATGGAATATGCGATACAGGGATCACTCAAAGGAAAATATCGAGGCGAATTCAGTGAGTGAGAAAAGCTGTGGTAGGAAAGAAAGAGAAAAACATGACTGAAGAAAAGGGAGGGTGAGGAAAACAGGCAATGCAAGTACACGGTAATGAAAGGTAAAAAAAAATAAACTCTAGAAGGAAATATGATGAATACGAAAAATAACAGCAGCGAAAGACATAAAAGGAGATGATGAGAAAAAAAAAGAATAAAGAGGGGAAAACGACGAAAGCAACTGGTGGGAAAAGATAAGTGCGAAAGAGGTAAAGGAAGCATATAGCACGAAATCAAAGATCTGTAGAAATATTAACATTAGAAATTGAGGAGTGACAGACGGAGAAATTGAAGCAAAGGAAATTGGTGAATGAAAATGATGGGATGACAAGTATGGAACTGCAAGATTAAAAGTGATATAAGAGGAATGAACAGGGTGAATGGACAGGAAAAAGAAGAAAAGAAAGGAAAAGGAAACGATTGAAAATTTATCTTATAAACATTGTATGGATGAGTGAAGTAGGGAGAAGAGGAAGGAGAAAACATGGACAGAGACAAGGGATGAGGGAGGTGAAAAGATCCGTGAGTTAGAGAGCGCTTAATGCAAAGGATAAGGAAAATGAGTGAGGGAAATTATGATCAAAGGAAAGGAAATATTAGAGGAAAAGAGAAAGACATGAAAGTAATTAAAACATAGAAAGGAAGTTAATAATGAGGGTGCGTTGATTCGACCAATCCATCATTCAGTCATTTGTTACCCATCTGACGTGAAATGCCCCTTGACCTAGACTTTTCGTTCAGATATTCAAGGTGAGTGTCCAGTCGTTTTTGCTGAGTGGCATTATGTGTACACTAAACCCCAGCCACCGCTCGGATTTAAGCCCCTATGAATCACATCCAACTGTAGCGCCTTAATCCACCCGGTAACTGGACGGTGAAAGAAAAAATGAGTGATAAGGAAAGGAAAGGAACAATGGTAGAATGATGAAAGAGGAGGAAAAGAGGAGATGTTCTGAAAAGTGACGTTGGTAGAAAAGAAAAAAAATGAAAGAATAGCAAAAGAGAAAAAAGAAGACAATGAAAATCGTCAAAAAAAGCGGAACATAAGAAAAGGGAAGGAAAAGTGAGAGAAAAGAATGAACGGTGAAAATGTAAACAGATAACAGTGAAACAGAAGCAAGGTGATAAATGAGACTGCCACTTGAAATGATGACAGAGGAGAAAGAAACAAAGAGAGAACAAAGAAGAAAGTTAATGGAGAGGAAAGAGCAGAGACAAAAGCAATCATGTGAGAAAAAGAACCGGATATAAAAAAAATATATAGTGGAGAATATAGCTTAAAAATGAATAAAGAAAAGGAAGTGATATAACAAAAGATAACTTGAACAAAGGAAAAAAGGTTAAGAAAAGCACACAAAAAAATGGAAGAGCAAAAAAGTGAAGAGAGAGAGAGAGAGAGAGAGAGAGAGAGAGAGAGAGAGAGAGAGAGAGAGAATACATAGTACACAGGAAGTAAAGTACAACCTAGAGGGGCACTCAGTGGAGAGCATTTGTCGGACAAGGGCAACGCAATTTCCAAACCACTCTTCTTAATGGGTTAGATTTTTTCATCACTGATTAAGGTTTCACAAAATTGTTTTCCGGATCCAGATTCTGTAATACGACCCTGATTGGTTCTAAAAGTTAACTGATTGTTCCCTGGGACATGGGTATCTATCCAACAAAAGTGATCCAAATCTCTCTTTTAGTTTTTGAGTAATCCTGATAGCGCACAAAAAACTAACAAACACTCAAACAGGGTGAAAACATACTCACCTTGTCGGAGAGAATAACAGGAGGTCCGTTGGTCCATGACGAGGTTATCGGATGGGGAAAAAAATACTAATTCGACTAAGGTGTGACCGACGTGTAAGAGAAGAGGATGGAAAAGAGGAAGACTTCTCCCCACTAACCCCACTATCCGGTTAAACAGGCAGGAAAAAATAGCTGAAAAAACTTGTTTGTTAGAGAGAACAATCATAGAATTTTTTAATGTAGAGACAAAAGAGGAACGACTATGCACTATATGGTCTTTATTCTACAGATCTCTAAAACAAAGACCATACACAATCGCCAAATGTTTTCATTATTAAGCAAATATCTCATACTTTTCAGCATGCACTTTAACCTGCAAATAAACAAGGCTCAGTCAGTTATAGCATATTTTTTTTTTCAAATATTTGTCTAGCCGAATTTGAAAAGTATCAACATATTATGAACTAATTAATTATGCTGGTAGCCTATTCCATAGTTCCACTACTCGAATATTAAATTTATTCCTCCCTTCATTAGTGTTACAGGTTTTGATTTTGAGTATCTCTTCATTATTTCTAACCACAGTATCATTCTGTATTTAGAAAAATTATATGTAACATCATCAGATATGTTAACAGTTTAAAATTCTTGTAAAAACAGTGTCTGTAGTCGCTTTTCGCAGGATAAATTTCACAGCCAGGGGATTATGTTCGTGGCTCTGCACTGCACTCTCAAATTTGTCTCTAACCATGATAAAATTTCGAGAAATTTCCTACAATCAGTGTTATAGGTGTGATCTAAATAGTGACATATATACAGCTAACAGCTTATATCTTTCTTTTATGATCAAAGTCTATTCAGTGAAACTAAACATTTTCATAGCCTTGTTACTGGTTGCTGTACATTGTTTTGTTTTTAAGGTTGTTTTTGATAATAATTACTGAATTCTCCTCGTCTATTTCTGTCAGTAGAACTATGGACATGCGATATTCATAGCTAATGTTTTTGTCACCATAGTGCGTTTTTCACTTCATTTTATTTACCCAGGTTGTTTTTTTATTGATTCATAGCCTGTTCTCGTAATTACTCTGTCATCCTCAAATTTGGCTACCTTAGAAACGAGTTCAGTTTCTTGATCAGTAAACAGTGAAAGGAACAGCTTCTTGAAATGACCCATGAGAAACTCATTTTTTTACTTCCATCCAATCTGATGATTTTCCACTGAGCACTACAGTTCCTTTGCATTGCGTTAACCAATCTCCAATCCATGAATGTAATTTTTAAGAGAAGCTGTTGTATTCAAGTTTTTCAAGAAATCTTTGATGGGGTACCTTACGAAACGCTTTTTGGATATCAAGGTATATGGCATCCGATTGTTTTACCTTTTTGCCTCCCAATATGCGATTGTAAAAAATCGAGGGAAATTTATGAGGCGTGGTTTAATATCATGAATCCTGTGCTGATTATCTGTTATATGGTTATGCCTGTTAAAAAGCAAGAAACATTTATCTCTTAATTTTTTTTTTTTTATAATTTTGCATAATACTGACGTTATGCTTATCGGGCGGTATAAGTGGCGTGTTTTCCATTGCCGTTTAAAAAGGTGGATGATATACGAATATTAGCCAACTTCCATTTCTTTGATAGTCAACATTCAGTTTATGATTTAATGAATATCTTTAGTTATAGGAAAGGTTAACTCTCTAACATTCATGCAATATATGGGGAGATAAGGGTCGGGGCCAGTTGATTTAGTTCGGTCAACTTCTTGATGAGTATTTAACACATCGCATCCTGTCTCTTGGTTGGTTGGTAACTTATCTTCTGATCCTGAGAAAACCGGTTGTGGGATGGGAATGTTTACACTGTTATGTTTGATAAAACACTTGAAAGGAATTGTTCAACAGTTTTGCTAGCGTGTGGTTATCATGGACGAGACCGCCTTCCGAGTTTAGTAGAGGGCCTATGCTATCTAACATCATGTTACTCCTCGCACAATTATATAAACATACAAAT
>JAGKTI010034685.1:0-11410 GCA_018397915.1 Birgus latro | reverse complement strand
TTGAGAGACAAAGGCGAAAGAGTTTACCTAGGCAGGGTGTAAGCACAGAAGCACAGTTTTTGAGGACAACAGGAGGGACTCCATCAGGACCATATGCCTTTTTAGTATTGAGGCCAGTGATGGCAGAAAACACATCAGCTGAAGAAATTTTAATGTCAGTCAGGAGGAAGTCAGAGGGGGGGAAGTGATGGAGGAATAGCACCGGAATCGTCTAAGGTGGAATTGGAAGAGAAAGTCTGAGCAAAGAGATCTGCTTTATCAGTAGAAGAAATAGCTACAGAGCCATTATAGTAGAAAAGAGGAGGGAAGGATGATGAGGTAAAGTTGTTAGAAAGGTTTTTGGCAAGGTGCTAGAAGGAGCGAGAAGAATTCGAGTTGGAGAGTTGGGAATATTTAGCACGGATGAAATTGTTTTTAGCAGAGCGAAGAACAGACTTAGCACGATTCCGGGCAGAAATATATAAATGGTGTGATTCAGGGGTGGGTTGGCTCCGGTACCTCTTATAGACCCTCTCCTTGTTGCGGACAGCATTAGAACAAGCGTGATTAAACCAAGGCTTTCTTGCATTAGTCAGAGGATATGAGAAAGGAATGTATGCTTCCATGCCCGAGAGAATAACCTCCGTAACGCGCAAGGCACACTCAGATGGCTCCCGGCCAAGGAAGCAATAATCATTCCATGGAAAATCAAAGAAGTACTGCCTGAGGGCCTCCCAATCTGCAGCTCCAAAGTGCCACAGGCGGCGTTTCTTTGGAGGGTCCGCAGGCCGTACTGGAGTGATTGGACATGTTAAGGTAATAAGATTATGATCGGAGGAGCCCAACGGAGAGAAAAGATGAACAGTGTAAGCAGAAGGATTAGTTGTTAGGAAAAGGTCAAGTATGTTGGAACTCTCTCCAAGGCGGTCAGGGATACGGGTAGGGTGCTGTACAAGCTGCTCTAGGTCATTAAGGATAGAAAAGATGTAGGCTTGTTCACCAGGTGGATCAGTGAAAGGAGAGGAGAGCCAAAGGTGGTGGTGAACTTTGAAATCTCCTAAAATGGAGATTTCAGAGAAAGGAGAAATGGATAGAATGTGTTCAATCGTAGAAGTAAGATAGTCAAAGAATTTTTGATAGTCAGTAGAATTAGGAGATAAGTAAACAGCACAGATATATTTAGTCAGAGAATGACAGGAAAGCCGAAGCCAGAGAGTAGAGAATTCAGAAGAATCAAGTTCAGGAACACGAGAGCAAGATAGATCGTTGCGTACATATACACAACAGCCACCTTTGGCTTTGAAACGAGAATAGAGAAAGTAGGAGGATACAGAAAAGGGTTTGCTGTCAGTTGCCTCAGACAGCTGAGTCTCAGTGAGAAAGAGAAGGTGAGGTTTAGAGGAGAAGAGGTGGTGCTCGACAGCGTGAAAGTTAGAGGAAAGGCTGCGAATGTTACAGAAAGGAAGAAGGAGTGAGCCAGAAACTGGTTCCAGGCAGCTCTTTGAGTCGTCACCGGGAGAGGGGCGGATGGTGGGGGCAGTTATGGTCCCCCCCCCTGGGGACTCCGAGGCATGATTTTTGTACGCCATTTTGAAGATATTTTTGAAAAGGATGTGTAGTGTGTAGCGTGTATGTAGTTTGGTGTTGACAGTTAGAGAAACTTGTATTGGAGAGTATGCTGGTCTACTCTCTGTGTAACTGAGACACTGAAAAAGTTCAGCAAAGGAGGATGGTCAGGAACAAGTCCTGAGGGCTGATGAAACGGGAGCTCCAGCTCTCCCTGTCATCAGCTTTCCATCCTCCTTGGGAGTACTGCCCTGCTTGACTGGTGCTACAGTCTCCTCACCCTAAACTGTGGTAACTTGGATGATGAAGTGGCTTTGTATCCCACGATATTGGATAAAAAGCCCGCCACAGGCTCAAAGGCCTGTGTTACAGAGATGAGCACCATGACTAAATGCCTCAGGGCATCACCTTTACCTTTTTCAACTCCATCCAATTTTGACACATTTCAGTCCAAGTTACTCTAGGTTAGGTTAGCAAGTTTGGCATGGGTTAGATTACTACACAGCATGCTCCTAGGCAGGTTATAGGGATTCAGTACCTATCTGTCTATCTATTGCCAGTCGCCAAATCCTGTGAGAGGTGGCCATAAACAAACTGCCTCTGTCGCCCTGTCCAATGCCATTTCACTGCCTTGCTCCCAGCTCACCCCCCCCTCTCTCATATACCTCTCCACTCCATCCCTCCCCCCCCTCCACCTCACTTGCATACACTCTCCTCCTTAGTCTCTTGCTCTCCATTCTCTCCACATGGCCAAACCACCTCAATGTACAGTATTTCTCCTAATGCATTCTATCACACCCACATCCACATCACAATGCTGCTTCACTTCCTCATTTGTAAGTCTGTATTTCCACGTAACTCCACATGCCCCTCTCACATAATTCATTTCCACTGCTCTCACTCTTGACTTGTCTTGACTTGTGTCCTTCCAACGAGGTCCAAGTTTCACTTCCATATGTTAGGGTTAGTATCACAATAGTGTCACGCAGTGACTTCTTTACATCCATGCTCACTTCTCTGTTCCTTATCACTGCTTTCAAAGAAACAACAACCTTTCTTTCTGGCTGTACCCTTTAAGCACTTCACCCTCTAAACTTCCATCCTTACTCATTACACTATCCAAGTATGGTAATTAAATGCACTCACATTTTCCATTTCCTCCTCATCCAGCCTTACAGTACATTCAGTGGCTTTATTTCTCTCCAAGACTATAACTTTCCTCTTCTCTACATTCACCTTTAGATTCCATATTTTCTTACACACTCTTCCAAACTCATTCACCAAGTTTTGCAGTTCCCCTTCATCTTCACTTAACATTATCATCTGCAAACAACAGTACAGGGAGTTTCCAAACTCTGCCATCTCTCATTAGGGTTGCTCCAACATCCACTGCCCTACCTTGTACCTCTTTTATAACCCCATCCATATAAAGATTGAACAACCATGGGACATGACAATATCATTTTGCATGATCAAAATAAAAGTCTATCTATCTATCTATCTATTGCCAGACGCCTCAATTCCGCACGGGGTGGCCACAAACAAATCGCCTCCATGTCACTCTGTCCCCCGCCATTTCACTACCACGCTCCCAACTCACACCCCCCTCTCTCATATACCTCTCCACTCCATCCCTCCATCTCATCCTCGGCCTCCCCCTCCTTCTTGCCCCCTCCACCTCACTCACATACACTCTCCTTGTCAGTCTTTCTCTCTCCATCCTCTCCACATGCCCAAACCACCTTAACATGTTTCTCCTAACGCTTCCCATCACGTCCACAACCACACCACAACACTCCTTCACTTCCTCATTTGTTAGTCTGTCTCTCCATGTGACTCCACATGCTCCTCCCAAATAACTCATTTCCACTGCTCTCACTCTTGACTTCTGTCCTTCCAACAGGGTCCAAGCTTCACTTCCATATGTCAGAGTTGGTATCACAATACTGTCATGTAACAACTTTTTCACTTCCATGCTCACCTCCCTGTTTCTTATCACTGCTTTCAACGAACCAGCAACCTTCCTTCCCTGCTGCACCCTTTGGAGCACTTCACTCTCCAGACTTCCATCCTTACTCATCACACTGCCCAAGTACTTAAATTCACTCACATTTTTCATATCCTTCCCATCTAATCTCACTGTACATTCACTGGCTTCACTTCTCTCGAAGACCATCACTTTACTCTTCCCTACATTCACCTTTAGATTCCGTTTCTTACACACTCTCCCAAACTCATCTACCAAGCCTTGCAGCTCCCCTTCGTCTTCACTCAACAACACTGTATCATCTGCAAATAACAGTACAGGGAGTTTACAAACACTGCCCTCTTTCACTAGGGCCGCTCCAACATCCACTGCCCGACCTTGTATTTCTTTTATAACCCCATCCATGTACAGACTGAACAACCTTCAAATGGAAAGCAATATAATAATAGCTTACTCAAAAAAAAATCTCATAAAAAAGGGAGAATAATACAGGAAATAATCAAGATGTAAACTAGTGGAGTAATTCTGCTACTCAAACAAATGTGTTAATATACTAAAAAATATAGTACAGAGAAATCAGGAATAGATGAGTCATTCAGTAAAGTAGGGGATTTCAGCTGCATAAGCAAAAAGTAAAGTTTTACTTTACCAATTTACGTTTATTATTTTCTCCAAATTTCACAGTAATAGGGCATATGAGACACACTTTTTATCATATTATTTAAGCTTGAAAGATGATGACAGAAAGGAATAATTCAATCCTACCTTGATACTCAATGTGCTTAAGCTTAGGGCTATCGTCGGCAGTCTCTAGCCTTAGTACCACCAGGCTGACTGACATTATTTCATTCCTTTTCGTTCCTTTTTGCTACAGCGATGTACGATGGTAATAAGTAATGCTAACAGAAGCAGATGTTTCCCTTATCCACTCTTTCTCTCTTTCTTCCTCCTGCTGCGCCTGACACCTCCCGGCTGTACTTTGTTTACTATCTACTTGTGTGCTCTGGCCAATGACAAACAGTTTTAGCAGTAACTTACTCAATTCTTTATTTTGATTGGCTGCTGTAAAACCATCAGTTTAGTTATATGGGATCTTTAAATGCCTCTTCACAGGTCGCTTTTGGATATTTCAAGAAGTTAATTAGCCATTAGAAATGAAAGTATTCTCAACTACTTAAATCTGGAGAGTATTTTAAAGGTACGCTGAAAATTCTTGCGTACAACAGTCTTTCTGTTTGTAAACACGACACGAGATCACAGGAAGGACAGCGGTTCATAGAGGAAGAAAATTACTCTTTATTGCTTCATGATACCACAGTCCAACGCTTCAGACAGTTTCCGGGCATAATCTGCGGCGTCAGTATTAAGTCCTAGTGGCAGTTAACGGGTCAGGTATGTTGATTGCACCTTTACTTATGTTGACACTACCAGGCATGGCTGCTGCTAGTGTATATTGGTGGGGCTGGGAGTGTATAATACTTCATATCGTACCATCATAGCGGGATGAAGTTTTGGTAGATCTCTAGTTTCAGATCATACTCGTTTTTATCATGAAACCCACGTTTTCCCCATGGTATTTGATATGATTTGTGCGATTTTGACGGCCACTTCCGTCTGGAATGGCCTATGTTGAGATATCCCCCCACCACTCCTATACTGGGGAATCGGAGTTTTTCAGGTGGGGAAAACAGGTCATCTGTAAGAAAATGAAAAAGCTGGATGAATTATGTCAGTCACATGAAAACCTATTGAAAACCTAGCTGTCATGAGAAACTGGATATATATACCTAACCCTGCATAACCTATCCCAAAATAACCATGCATGATCTGATGACCTAATTAAGTTTTTTTTTTTTTTTAATGATATTTCTGTGTGCAGTGTCTGGAATGTGACAAAAGTGGGTTATTTTTTACTGTAAACATACACTTAAGCAGTAAAAGCACAGTACCAAATCATTTCTTCATGATAGTCTGTCATATTTTTCTGAATATTTTTGGAGTGGTAAATAAACGTTTCCTGTTAAATCTGGCTACCTGTTGTTTTAAGCCATTTTCTGCCTTAACAACTCTTTGTTTTCACCAAGGTAGTTGCAGTAAGGACTAATGTCTTAACCAAACAGTTTAACCAAACCTAACCCAAATCTAGCTTAATTGTACCATACCTAATAATTTAACCTAACCTAACTCAGTATTACCTAACTTAATTTCCTATTGGGAAAGTGAAACAAAATCTACCTTTCAGTACATTGAGTAAGATTCTTCCATTAAGCAGGAAACAAACAACCGTAGTTACGGTTTAAGGAACGTGATGATGATACTGTAGTAGGGAAAATTCTTCAGCAGGAAAAGGTCATTCACACCCAGAAAATAGTCAGAAAAACACAGAACACCAGTTTGCGAAATATAAATTGGATTGGTAAGGTCTTGCTGCTGTTTAAAGTAAAGCATACATCTGCCTTTTTTTTTTTTTTTTTTAACACATTGGCCCTACATTAGAGGAAGACTGTGTGGTTGACTAGGCTTACGCAATAACTAGTTACTTGATCTTTAGTGCGTACAGTAGGCTACTGTACTGAGCTTCATGTAGCTAGCAATTTTGTTTCCAGGTCACAAAAATGGAGACTCCCGGCAGTGATGAAGCTGTGAAGACTCCTATAGAAGAGGTTGAAGGAGGCTGGATACAACAGTTGGTGGTGTATGCAGCTCGGTAAGGAAAGGTTTTCACATCTGTTACCAGTTATTTTTGTATGTTCCGATGAGGAGGAGCAGCATTAGCTGCCCATTACTGCATACACAAATCCAGAGGTGTTTAGAGGAGTATCTCAACTTGCTTCAAGGTGGAGAAGAAAAGTTATAAACTCCACATACTAACGGAGAGAAAATAAAGCTACTGCCAACTTATTGTTTCATTTAATTCAAAAAGCTTACCAAGGTGAGGATCAGTGGCATGTTACTACATTAGCAAAGTGCCAGTAGTGAACTGTATTTCTCACACTCCTCTCTCCATAGTTTGGTGCCCAGATCCTTTTCTGATACAGTGTGGTTTCATGTCTCGGCTTCCTCACCACATTTGTTTTCATGCTTTGGCAGTTTCATCCTGCAGTCCCTACTCTTCCCTGGCTGCAGGATAAGTGGTTCCAATAACTAGTCAAAGAGGTATAGGTTAGTGAATTGTTTACATACTCTACATCAGCTACTGGTTGGTAAGGTTGTTCCCTCAACCCTGTGGTGCTTGATGTCAGTTGTAAGAGCAGCAGAACTGATTCTTCCCTAAGGGTAGTGACACACCTGTTGATCTCAACAGAGAAGCATAAGCATGTGGTTTATGTCATTTTTTAGCATTTGAAGCCATGGTATGGTAGTCCCACCCTGGAGAACTTTATCTATCTGTCTTTCTATAGCCAGATGCCATAATCATAATTATAAGGGGTGGCTGTTACTTAAGAGTTGTTTTATGAAGAGAGGCATTAACCCTCTACCAACCCACTTGTTGACACGTAGGGAACACATATGGGTTGGTTATATGGTTACCAGCCAGGATTGTAAATGGTTTCCTGGCTTACAGGAAACCATTAGGCCTGCCACTCAATGTAAAGCCATCTGAAAAGGAAAGAAGAGAAATAAAAAGTGACAGAAAATATGGGAGAAATAGGAAGAGAGGAGGGCAGACACAGAAAAAGAATGATACAGGTGAAGGAAGAAAGAGACAGCACTATATCAAGTGAGTGGATGATGGTTGCCACCACCTACCATTTGGAGTACTTAATAATATTAAAATTATTAACTGTTAATGCTTAAATGAGTGTAAGTTTCATGCACTGTCATTAAATACTGGAAATTGTGATGTTCACATGTCTGTTGGTTGGTGGCCCCAAGTCCAGGGAAGTGGACCATCAAAGAAAATGCACATGAGGAAACGAAATGCCAGGCAATCTCAACAGAGAAACACAAGCACATAGTTTATGTCATTATGGGAGTCAGAAACTTGATATTGTAGACTCATCCAGGAATACATTCCTGAGTGGTGCCATCTAAACTGTATATTGATCCAACGAACAAATGAAATGCGTTACTGCATACAGTTCACATTTTTTTTTTTTCTCCTGTCACCGATCAGCCATCAGATATCCTTGACAGGGAAATCTTTGCTCTGTAATACTGTTGCTTAAGTTCAGAGGGGAATTTTACATTAAAATATAAAAACAAACAGTAACTGCTTTAGGCCAATAATTGGTCCATGCTTGGCAGCTGCTACAAAGACATGGATGATAAAGAGAGGCACTTGTAAGCATGACCTTGAGTGTCAGGAGACAATCATGGGCCCAAGAAACCTGAGCCAAAAAAATGAGAAGGAGAGGAAGCAGCTCTGTCAACCATTGGATGCACAAGGTACAGTTAGTAAGGTCTCTCCCTGGTTCTAGGGAACTTGCACCTGGAATAATTCCTGCCATAGAAACTAGGCATGGTGTGATACTGGCTTTAGGTGCTCACAACACTGTATGCAGGGGAAAAAGAAGTCTTTATGTATCTGTAAACACACAGATATATTACTAAACTATGTGTATGAAGTTGTAAGCAAGTCTGTGATTTTTTATTTATTTATTTATTTTTTTTGTAATGCAAGGAAGAAGGAACCAAAGGCCACTGGCCTACGTACTGTTCCTTCCAAGAAAAAGTAAAAGCAATACAAAAGAGAGCCAAATTCAAGATCCGTTCATTTCGAGATGCCTGGACACACTGCGTTTGAAAGACTGGAGATCATAGGAAGTAGGAAATGCAGATAGAAGGAGACAGTTCCAGAGTTGACCTGTTGCATAAATGAAGGACTGGGAGTAATGGTCAACTCTTGCATTAGAGAGCTGGACAGAAAAGGGATGAGAGTTTGTTGCCAGACGAGTGCTACGCAATAATGGTCATTTGTAAAATACTTGTGAATATAGAGAATAATGAAGCTGCATTCCAGAGTATAAGGTCTGTCGGAAAAGAAAAAGAAACAAAAATTTCTTATTAGCGCACCAGCTAGCTGGCGTAGTGTGATCGCAACGGGAGCACTGTGTAGCAGTGACTTTGAACTTTAGTCTGACACTTGCAGCATTACACCACATCACTTATTCAAAGTTACAGGATTTTGAGTGACCGTGTGTTCAGTATGCTTGGTAATGTATTGCAAATTGAACAGTAAAGAATCCCGAAGAGCAATGTATTTTCCAGAAATTATATTTCAGATTGGGAAAAAAAATTCTGTTTCAGATTGGGAAAAACTTTTATGCTCTGAAATGTGTCATAACAGATGATGAAACGTGTGTATGGCTATGATGTCAAAACAAAGAGGCTTTCATTATGGTGGGTTGGAATATCGTTACCGCATTACACACACACACACACACACACAAAAGTCGCTCTGATCTTAAGGTGATTTAGATCGTCTTTTTTTTTTTTATTGGAAGGGCATTTTTCATCTGGAGTTTGTTCCACATGGTCAGACAGTTAATAAAGAATTTTACTTGGACATCCTGAAGCATTTGCAGGAGGCAGTGCAAAGGAAGAGGCCTGAGGCATGGACAAACAAAACCTGGATGCTGCACAATGGCAATGCATCTGTTCATGTACAGTATAATTATTCCTCTGTGGTGGGATGAGGCTGTAGAAGCTGCAGTTAAGGAGGAAAGAAGGCTTTTCCGGGAATGGAAGAATGTTGGTAACAGGGAGGAGTACTTGGCTGCCAAGCGCAGGGCAAGATGAGAGGTATACAGGGTGAAGTCTGAGTCACAGAGACTTTTACTTGTTAATCTAAATCATGGAGAAAGGAAAAATATGATTTTTAGGGTGGCAAATCAGGTGAAGAGGGATAATCGGGACATTGTAGGTGAGCAGTGTGTGAAGAATGATGATGGAAGGGTGGTGGTGAGCAGTGAGGATATTAAAGATGCATGGAGAGAGCATTATAGCCGATTGTTGAATGAGGAGTTTGATTGGGATAGAGAAGGTTTGGAGCCTGCTGATCCAGTGTTTGGCCCTTGGCCTTTGATTGACGCTGCTACTGTGAGTGAGGCAGTAGGCAGGATGCGGGTGGGGAAGGCGGCAGGTGTGTCTGGGTTGACTGCCAAAATGTTGAAGGCCTCAGGAGATACTGGGGTGAGGTTAGTCACTGACCTGATAAATAGGATTATATATGAGTGTGTAGTCCCAGATGATTGGCTGAGGAGTGTAATTGTAAATGTGTACATGGGAAAGGGTGATGCCCTGGAAAAGGGAAATTACAGAGGTATAAAGCTTTTAGATCAGATAATGAAAGTAATGGAGAGAGTTCTAGAAGGTATGATTAGAGAAAGAGTGAATATAGATGAGATGCAGTTTGGGTTTATGCCAGGCAGGGGGACCACTGATGCCATATTCATTGTTCGACAGCTTCAGGAAAAATATATTGGAAAGAAAAGGGAATAGTATTTTGTTTTTGTTGATTTGGAAAAGGCCTTTGACAGACTCCCTAGAGAGGTGGTGAAGTGGGCAACGAGAAAGCTAGGGTTGGAAGAGTGGCTGGTTAGGGTGGTGATGGCCATGTACATGGGTGCTTGCACCCAGGTAAGAGTGAATGGAGCTTTGAGTGATGAGTTTTCCATGAGTGTTGGTGTGCATCAGGGGTCAGTTTTGAGTCCCTTGTTGTTTATCATGGTGCTTGAAACCCTCTCACATGACTTCAGAGATGGACTCCCATGGGAGATGTTGTATGCTGATGATTTGGTGTTGATTGCTGAGAATGAAAAGGAGGCGGAGGAAAGATTTAAGAAGTGGAGAGATGGTATGGGGCACAAGGGCTTGAGGGTGAATGCAGATAAAACAAAAGTGATGATATCTAGGGTTGGTGGCGGTACAATCAGAAAAGAGTGAGAGTGGCCATGTGCAGTTTGCCACAAGGGTGTGGGAAGCAATTCCATCTTGTGTAGTGTTTGTGATAAGTGGATGCACAAGAGATGTAGTGGTATTAGAGGTAGACTGCGAGATGATGCTGATTTCATGTGTGCGGCGTGTTGGGGAGAGCAGGTGGAGATCATTAGGCATGAAAGGATCGAACTTGCTAGTGAGTCTCTTGAGTGTATTGTCATTTGGGAGACATGTTATGTGCCGGAGGTGGGGCTGGAGCTAGCTCGGTTGCTAGGGTGAGAAGTGGTTGGAAGAAGTTCAGGGAGCTGTTGCCGCTCCTGACATTGAGAGGACTCTCCTTACGTGCTAAGGGGTCGTTGTATGCAGCATGTGTTAGGAGTGTGATGATGTTTGGTATTGAGACCTGGGCAGTAAAGGAAGAGGATATTCGCAGGTTTAAACGTTCAGAAATGACAACGATTAGGTGGATGTGCAGTGCTTCCCTGCGTGCAAGGCCTGGGGGGGCTGGGTTTACGATGGAAGAGTTGAGAGGTAGGATGGGACTGGAATGTATTGGTGTTGTGATGAGATGTAGGCTGAGGTGGTTTGGACATGTGGAGAGGATGGGGGATGATAATTGGGTACAGAGGGTGAGAGGTGTTAATATTGGGGGAGGGGTTGGGAGGGGTAGACTGAGAAAGACATGGGACGAGGTCTTTAAGTGTGACTTAAGGGTTAAGGGACTGAACAGGGAGGCTGCCAGAGATCGAGCAGCGTGGAGAGCCGCCATTAGGTGACCAAGGCCAACGCATGCAAGCATGTTGGAGCCTTCAAAAACGAAACGAAACGAAACAAACAACACTGTATGCAGGGGAGGAAGGTTGCTGGTTCGTTGAAAGCAGTGATAAGAAACAGGGAAGTGAGCATGGAAGTGAAAAAGTTGTTACATGACAGTATTGTGATACCAACTCTGACGTATGGAAGTGAAGCTTGGACCCTGTTGGAAGGACAGAAGTC
>JAGKTI010034684.1:0-11410 GCA_018397915.1 Birgus latro | reverse complement strand
GTTAAACCAGACGATTTTATCGAGCTGAGAACGAGCCATAGGAGCCTTAGAGAGTTAATACACTGCCAGCATCAACCCCTGCTTGATTGGCATAACTCGTAGTCTATTGTTTACAGCTGACAGCAGGCGATTTGGTCTAGAAGAATGTCATAGGTGCCTAAGAGACACGGTAAATAAAAATAACACAGTGGAGGTAAGGAAAGTGTTGTAAATTAATCAAAATAAAAAGGGAAAAAATACTAAGCTCTAAATTTTTATTTACCCCCAATACGGTATATAAGTAGATATACGATAATCTTTACTTCTTGGTGATTAGCATTAAATGACAGTCTTACGTATTCGGAGTGGTTCTAGATCGAAACAACTCTTCCTTAGCAACTTACTCTGCATGTTACACTTTAATATTCCCTTGTTTTCTGCATATAACAAGTAAAGAAAATACAGTAGAAGTTCCAGACGCTCTCCAGGTGTGACCGTGATGGCCGAGTCTGTATAGGGTTGGCCTACTAATCGGAAAGACCCGGGTTCGATTCCCGGATAGATAGAGGAATGTTTAATACTTATTGTGGCAGTGACTGTAGTGACCTGCTACACACATACCTACACATAGACATACACAAGGACAGACAGACAGGCAGACATACATACATACACTAAGACACACACACACACACACACACACAGACAGAGGGCATATGCATGAGGGTAGGGCGTGGAAGGTGGGGGGGTTTTATTACAAAGTCCAAAAAAACCATATTGGTTTTTTTGGACTTAGAAATAAAACCCCCCTACCTTCCACGCCCTACCCTTATGCATATGTTCTGCGTGTCGGTCTGTAGGTGTACTGTATGTGTGTCTTGTGTGAGTGCATCTGTTGTGTTAGTGTGTGTGTGTGTGTGTGTGTGCACTTGTCTTGTTGTGTGTGTGTGTGTGAGTGTGTGCGTGTCTTGTTGTGTGTGTGTGTGTGTGTGTATATATACTTTTACATTCCCACCCTGCAGATCAACTACGTGACTGCCCACACCCCTGCCATGCTCTCCCCCCCACCCCCAACTGGCAGGCCACTAAGTGACTGCCAAACTACCTCAATTAACCTCTATGTCAACCGGGAGTCGAACCCGAGTCCAAATGACAGGTCACTACGGACACTGCCACAAGTTTAAATAGACCTCTATCCTCCCGGGAATCGAACCCGGGTCTTTTTGATGGCAGGCCACCTCTCTACTCACTCTGCCACCACGCCCCCACTAAGGTTGCGGCTGTAACTGGTACTGTATTTTAGTTGTTGGGTGTCGATAATCAACAAGGGGATACTGAAGTGTATAGCATCTATTAAGTTACTAAGAAGGAGTTGTTACGATATCTCCAGAGCCATTTAAGACTAATTTAATGCAATGCTAGTCACGAAGAAGTAGAACATCATGTATCTGGGCCACATTCACAGCTGGTGGTAGGTTCTGAGAAGGGGGCAGTGTTTACCTAATAAGAAAACCCTAATGGATTTTGGCATGGATGACTATGAAATAAACTTGGAACTTAGAATGGCTTTGATAACAGTGCAAAAGGGGCCAAAAGAATCGCTATTTGAATCTCCTGTAAGGCATAAGTCAAAGTAATAATCATAACTACACTGAAAATTGATTGTATAAAAGGGTACCACTTGTAAATTATAAACAGTGGCTGTGACAACGTAGGCAGCCTTCCTCCTAACACAAGCAGCTCTCTTCCTAACACAGGCAGTCCTCTTCCTAACACAGGCAGCCCTTTTCCTAACACAGGCATCTCTCTTCCTTATACAGACACCCCTCTTCTTAACACAAGCAACCCTCTTCATAAGTCTTGGAATATGTTCTGAAAACTTGACATAAAACATACCACACTGAAGCTGACAAGTCTGTTCCACCGATAGCAATGGAACTTCTATTGCCAGACGCCTAAATCCCACCAAGGAGAGGCCACAAAAATCGCCTCCATGTCGCCCTGTCCCCTGCCATTTCACCGCCCTCCCCCAACATACACCCCATCGCTCGTATAATTATCTACTCCATCAGTCCATGTCATCTTTTGTTTCCCTGGTCACAAACAATTCACCTCCATGTTGTCTTGTCCCCTAATATTTCGTTGCCCTCCTCCCAACTTGCATCCCCTCTCTTGTATACCTCCCTACTCCATCCCTTCATCTCATCTTCACTCACACACACTCTCCTTGTTAGTCTGCCACTCTTCATCCTCCTCACAAGGCCAAACCTCCTCAATGTGTTTCTCTTAATGCTTTCTATCACAAAGCTGGCAAATCTGTTCCATGGGTAGCAATGGAACTTTCAATAGTATTTTTGCTTCACTATAAACCAAAGTTATGAGGATGTTTTGTAAGCATTAGTAACTGAACAGTTTTGAATAAGAACTATGATAAAAATATATGAACTGATAAAGAATCCGGATAACTAAACGATACTGGTAAAAAGCAAGGTATAAACAGTGCCGGTATAAGGTGGTATATGAGAGAGGGAGGTGTAAGTTGGGAAGGGACAGCGAAGTGGCAGGGGACAGGGCGACATGGAGGCGATTTATCTGTGGCCACTCCGAACGGGATGAAGATGTCTGGCTATAGATAAAGTAGTACTGTTATATAAAACATAATACTGAGTAACTAGTAGACAAAAGTAGCTAAGATATTAAAATAAGAGATAAAACCAAGTTATAAAAGAGGATCTGGAAGACTAATCTACAGGAGGATCACCAGGTATCTCCCTTAAGCTGTATAAAATAGTCTGGCAGTAGCAAGAAACACTGCTCTAGTACGTGGAGGATGAAGCTATTAGGGAAAGTCACTTAATTTGGCAGTAAATAGCACCCAGGACTCAAGGGCCGGTATTCTCGTTGGTTAAGAAGGCTCCCTAACACCTTTTCTTGAGTGATTTATTTTGCTCATTACACCTTACTGTGCTGTTGTTACATAAATCCTTCCAGTATGGCCATATGGTCTAAAAAATATTAACCATACCATAAAAGGTCGAATAAACGATGTCCTACTTCTTTTATTAGCTTCATTTTTCTTACAAGCGTTCATATTTAGCATATTTACAAAGTATATTAGTAGCTATGACGGTAGCATGTCAGGTTACTCAGGCAGGAGGCAGTGTTATAATCTAAAAGTATATTAATAGTATATCACAAAATCTACGTGTTTCACAAAACAGTTCAGGTATTATCAAAGTATTTCAGTGAATTTAGTGCAATAAAATATATCCATCTCCTGTTCGCTTATTCTCCTACTCTTCTCTATCCTGCCCACTCTAGAACACACACACACAACACACACACCAAAGGAAAAATACAAATACAACCTGTAGCCTATCCTGTCTGGAGCTCCCATCTCTCTGTTCTCTCTCTCTCTCTCTCTCTCTCTCTCTCTCTCTCTTTCTCTCTCCCCCCAGCATCAGTCTTTCTCAGCCAGCCAAGGGGGCAGGGTGGCTCAGTGGTAGAGCGTCGGACTCAGGACCAGGGGGTCGTGAGTTCGAGCCACGCCCGGTAGCTGCCATGCCGGGAGAGGTAGCGTCCTCCTGACACGTAGCAGGGCTACATGATCCACTATGATCTAGCTACGAGGAATATATATATATTTTTTTCCTCAGCCGGCTCCGATTCTCTCTCTCTCTCCTCTCCCCATAGCATTCTCTCTCTCGCTTGGATTTTTTTTTTTTTTGCTATGCAAGGAAGAAAGAACCAAAGATAGGAGCCCACAGACCGTTCCTTCCAAGAAAAAAAAAACAATACAACAGAGCCAAATTCAAGATCCGTTTATTTCGAGGTGCCTGGACACACTGCGTTTGAAAGACTGGAGATCATAGGAAGTAGGAAATACAGACGGAGGGAGACAGTTCCAGAGTTGACCTGTTGGATAAATGAAGGACGGAGTAACAGATAACTCTTGCATTAGAGAGTTGGACAGAAAAGGGATGAGAATTTGTTGCTAGACTGGTGCTACACGCCCGTCGTAGAGGTGGAGGGATGCAAGCAAACAGGTCAGATGAGCAGTGACGATTGAAGTAGCGATAGAACAGAGATAAAGATGCAACAGTGCGGCGAAGAGACAGAGGTTGAGGGAACCAGTAAGAGGAGCAGAGTCAATGAGACGAAAAGCTTTTGACTCCACCTTGTTGAGAAGAGCTGTATGTGGGAAGCCTCCCTATACATGAGAGTTGTACTCTACACAAGGGCAAATAAAACCCGTGTATAAAGTCAGCAACTGTGCAGGGGTAAAGAAAGTACGGAGACAGCTTAGCACACAATCTCTTAGAAGCAGATTTTACAAGAAATGTAAAATTATCTTTCCAAGATAAATCCCGAGAGAATGAAACCCCAGGTATGTTTAAGGATGATTCAGGATTGGGCTGGATATTATTAAACATTAGTAAGTACTCCTGTGGAAGATTTTGTTGTGTTGAACTGAATCTTTGATGCATTAGAAACAAGATTACTTTTATCCCTGTCAGAGGTACGAGCCAAGTCAGACATTAGCTGTGCCATAGCCTCATCCCTTGTTTGTTGAAGTAACTGCTGAGATTGACGTTGTGGAACCGAATGGAAAGGTGAAGGATGGAATCATCAGCATATGAGTGGATGGCATAAGATGCACAGCTTAGCAGGCCATTGATGAATAAAAGGAAGAGAGTTTGTGAAAAGATAGAGCCCTGAGGAACACTACTTTTGATAGGTCTAGGAGAAAAATGTTGGCCGTCTCCAATAGCAGGTATAGAAGGACCAGAAAGGAAGTTATTGATGAAGGCACAGATAGAAGGATAGAAACTGTAAAAGGGCAGATTTGTGCCAGACTCGATCGAGAGCCTTTGAGATGTCAAGTGCAATGGCAAAGCTTTCGCCGAAGTCCGGAAAGGAATCTGACCAGGAGTCTGAAAGGTAGGTGAGAAGATCGCCAGTGAAGCGTCCCTGACGGAACCCACACTGACTATCAGAAAGAAGGTTGTGACAGGAAAGATCCTTTAAAATTTTCCTGTTAAGAATAGACTTGAAAACATTTGAGACACAGGATACTGAAGCAACTGGACGATAGTTAGAGGGTTGGGAATTGTCACCTTTCTTTGGGACAGGCTGAATGAGAGCAAACTTTCAGCAAGAAGGAAAGGTACAAGTTGATAGACAAAGGCAAATGTGTTTACCTAGGCAGGGTGTAAGCACAGAAGCACAGTTCTTGAGGACAACATGAGTGATCCTATCAGGCCCATATGCCTTGCTAGTACTGAGGCCAGTGATGGCAGAAAATACAGTATATCAGCTGAAGAAATTTTAATGTCAACCATGCGGAAGTCAGAGGGGGGAAGTGATGGATAAACAGCACCTGAATCGTTTAAGGTAGAATTGGAGGAGAAAATCTGAGCAAAGAGACCTGCTTCATCAGAAGAAGAAATAGCTACAGAGCCATCAGAGTAGAAAAAAGAAGGGAAAGATGATGAGGTAAAGTTGTTAGAAAGGTTTTTGGCAAGGTGGCAGAAGGAGCGGGAAGAATTCGAGTTGGGAGAGTTGAGAGGATTTAGTCGAGATGAAATTATTTTTAGAAGAGCGAAGAACAGACTTAGCACGATTCCTGGCAAACATAAATATGTAATTCTCTGGTGGGTTAGCTCCGGTAACTTTTATTGGCTTTCTCCTTGATGTAGACAGCATTACAATAAGCGTGATTAAACCACTTTTTTTTCGCGTTAGTCAAAGGATATGAGAAGGAATGTATGTTTCCATCCCTGAGAGAATAACCTCCATAATGCACAAGGCTCAATCAGATGGCTCCCAGCCATAAAAGGAATAATCATTCTAGGGAAAATCAAAGAAGTACTGCCTGAGGGTTTCCCAGTGAGCAGCTCCAAAGTGCCCCAACTGACGTTTCTTTGGAGGGTCCACAGGCCGTACTTGGGTGACAGGACAGGTTAAGGTAATAAGGTTGTGATCAGAAGAGCCCAACAGAAAGGAAAGATTAACAACGTAAGCAGAAGGGTTAGTTGTAAGGAAGAGGTCAAGTGTGTTGGAACTCTCTCCAAGGCAATAAGGGATACTGGTAGGGTGCTGTATAAGCTACACTAGGTCATTAAGGATAGAAAAGGTGTAGGCTTGTTCACCAGGTGGATCAGTGAAAGGAGAGGAGAGCCAAAGGTGGTGGTGAACACTGAAATCGCCTAGAATGGAGATTTCAGAGAAAGGAGAATTGGATAGGATGTAGTCAATCGTAGAAGCAAAATGGTCGAAGAATTTTTGGTAGTCAGTATAATTAGGGGATAAGTAAACAGCACTGATATATTTAGTCAGAGGATGACAGGAAAGTCGAAGCCAGAGAGTAGAGAATTCAGAAGAATCTAGTTCAGGGACGCGAGAGCACGATAAGCCGTTGCATAAATATACACAACAGCCACCTCTGGCTTTGAAATGAGTATAGAGAGAGGAGGAGGATACAAAGAAGGGTTTGCTGTCAGTTGCCTCAGACAGCTGAGTCTCAGTTAAGAGGAGAAGGTAAGGGTTAGAGGAGTAGAGGTGGTGTTCAACAGAGAAAATTAGAGGAAAGGCCGCGAATGCTGCAGAAATGAAGTGGGTCAGACAGTGGTTCCAGGCAACTCGTCTAGTTGTTATCCGGAGAGGGGAGGATAGTGGGGACATTTATGCCCCCCCCCTCCCCCGAGAACTCTGAGGCTTGGGTATTAGACGCCATTTTGGTTTATATTTTGAATAAGAAGTGTAATGTGCATGTAGTTTGGTGTTGACAGTTAGAGAAACTTGTACTGGAGAGCATGCTGGCCCACTCTCTGTGTTACTGAAACACTGAAAAGTACAGCAAAAGAGGATGGTCAAGATCTAGTTCCAAGGGCTGATGAAACGGGAGCTCCAGCTCTCCTTGTCATAAACTTTCCATCCACCTTGTGAGTACTGCCCTGCTTGACTGGTGCTACATTGATTTTCTCAGCGGGCTCTGATTCTGTCCTCCTCTCTCCCTAGCATCAGACTGTATTACCTGGGGAAATAATGGAACATTAAAGGTGCCTATGGAGTAGACTGCCTACCACAGTATATGTATACAAGTGCCGCCATGACTGCTTCTATCATCCCTACTACATCATCGACAAATATAAACGACAGGGTCCTATTCTATGTGGCTTTGGAGGCTTCATAACTCTCCCCTAGCGATTCACGCAAACACACACACACACACACTAATTGCATCAAAACTATGAACAGCATGCATGAGAAAACTTGGGTAAGAAGGTGCTACAGAGCTATGCATGCCTCTTCTGACACACGCTGATCGCTTCCCTGGGCTGACATTCTTGCTTTCCAGGGTTGCCATCTTGGTCTCAAGTTGCTTGCTATCGTTGCCATCTCGCCCTCCAAGGTTGCCATTTATCATCCTAGGTTGCCATCTTGTATTCTGCTGTTACCGTCTCGTCATCCAAGGGTGCCATTTGATTGTCTGCAGTCGTTTGCTTGTCATATTGCCATCCCGCTGTCTAGGGCCGTCTTGTCTTCTGAGATTGCCATCTTGTTGTCTTTGGTTGTTGTTCTTCTAAGACTGCGAAGTAGATAAACTGTGGGTGCCATCAGTTTCTGTGAAGGAAAATAGCAATTAGAACACTTTTCTCTTACTGATGTACTACACTACAAGCACTTAACACCACACATTGTACCCTACTAAGTCACAGGGGTTGACACCAGCCAAGGAACGTGACCAGAAAACTTTGCCCCCTCTCACTAGTGGGGGACTTGATGGTAGGCGTGGTGCAGGCTCTGTTGGTGCAATTTTGGGGGGCCAGGATAATATGTGGCTCAGATCTGTGCCAGAGGGCAAAGGGCTTTGTGGTTCCCAGACTACCCAATAGAGAGGGGCCTGAACCTGAGACTAGTGCCCCAGGATGCCGCATTAGCATTGGGTGTATAATGGTGGGGCAGTTGCAGTGCCAGTTTGTGCTTGGAGGGTGCCCCTGCAGATGTCCTGGCAGGGTGCCCTGAGGCCTGTGCCGCAGCCATTGGCCACGGCTGGTGGGCCATAGGTCCTTGATCCCCTGCCCGAACTTGGGGCTGTGTGGGTGAGTGGGACCTGTGGTCCATTCCCTCTTATCATGACAAAGGCAACCTTAAAAAGCAAGCCCGAGATATCCAAATCACCTAAGGTGTTCAGAGTGACATCTTGGAATGAAGTTAGCTTGAAGGGTAAAGGTGAGGACGTGGTGGAGATTTTTTCTGCTGCCTACAGGAAGTAAAGTTCAAGGTTGGATCAGCTAGGATGATTGCTGGGATGGATTATAGGTAAAAAAAAATTTATGAATGGAAGCTTGGAAGGATATTGTGGTGTGGACTTGCTGGTCGAAGAGAAATGGGTGGAATGTGTTACTGACATAATGACAGTAAAATGAAATGATTATTGCATGGAAAATATTGTTTGGAAAACTTCTGGTTACATTTATTTTGACGTATACCCCACAGATTGGCTTGGATGATGATGAAAAGGACAGATTTTGGGATGACTGGGTGTGAGGTTGGTTGCATGGATGTGACGATATTCTTGTTTTGGATGGGAATTTAAACGGTCATGTGGGTGCTGCAGTTCATGGATGTGAAGACGTGCACAGGGAATGTGCATATGGTACGAGAATTGCAGGAGGGGAAAGGATACTATAGTCTAAGGAGGCAATGAACGTGACTGTATACTACACACTTTTTTAGGAAAAGAGGCTGAATACATATGAATCTGGGAGTAACAGTAGCCAAATTGATTATTTTCTGGTCATTAGGGTTGATCAGAGGTTAGTGAAGGATGTAAAAGTTATAAAGTGAAGAGTGTGTTCAGTAACAAATTACGGCTGTGGCATAGTGCTGAAAGAGCGGGTGGTGAAGAAAACAATCTACGCACCCAGAAAAAAATATGGAAATTGAAAAACCAAGTAGTATGGCAGAGTGGTGGTTGAACTGGGAGCTGAAGAACAGTACATATTTCTCAAAACAGTTTCTTTAGAGTTACTGATTTGATGTGGATGGACAATGCCTCTAGGGTTAGTCTTGGGCCCCTTATTGCTTATCATGGTGCTTGAAGCTCTCTCATGTAACTTGAGATATGGACTCGGTTGGAAGAGGCTGTATGCCGATGACTGTGTTGACTGCAGATAATGAAAGGGAAGTGGGGGAAAGATTTCGGAGTGGAGTGACTGAATGGGGCACAAAGGTTTGAGAGTAAACAAGGATAAAACAAAAGTAATGATATCTAGGGTTGGTGGTGGTACTATAAAAGCAGAGGGAGTGTGGCCATGTCCAGTTTGCCAAAAGAATGTGGGATGTAACTCCATCTTGTGGAGAGTTTAAGTGGATGCATTAGAAATGTAGTGGTATTAGGGGTAGGCTACGAAATAATGCAGACTTCATATGAGCAGTGTCTCGAGGAGAGCATATAGAGACTGTCAAACGTAAAAGGACTGATCGTTCTGGAGAGTCCCTCGAGCATGTGGAGGAATTTCGTTATTTGGGGGACATGTTAGGTGCTGGAGGTGGGGCCGGAGCTAGCTCTGTGGCTAGGGTAAGGAATGGGTGGAGGAAGTTCTGGGAGGTGTTGCCTCTCCAGAGATCGAGAGGGCTCTCCTTCCATGCTAAGGGCTCCTTGTACGCATTGTGTGTTAAGAATGCAATGCTGCATTATAGTGAGACCTGGGTGCAAAGGACGAGGAAATTCGTACATTGAAACACTCAGAATGATAATGATTAGATAGATGTACAGTGCGTACATGAATGAAGGGCCTGTGGGGGGGGGGATTGTGACTGAAGAATTGAGAGGAAGGATGAGACTTGAATGAACTCTTATTAGTGTTGTGACGAGAAGGGGTAGACTGAGATGGTTTGGGCATGTTGAGAGGATGGAAGATGACAGTTGGACGTGGATAGTGAGAGGTGCGAACGTCCAGAGTAGGGTTGCGAGAGGCAGACCAAAAAAGACCTGGGACAAAGTCAGTGTGTGACCTCAGGGATAAGGAACTTTATAGGAATACTGCTCGGGACAAAGCAACATGGAATGCCGCCATTAGGTGACCAAGATCGACGCCTGCATGCATGTTGGAACCTTTACAAACGAAACTAAACGATAAGCACCATACATGAGCAGACCTATACACCCACGCACAAACGCACGTAATGCCCTTTCCATAGCGACTGACTCTACATAGTTTACTTTGCTATCTACTTGTATAGTTTATCTCTTGCTGACAGTTTACATGAAAAACTGAATCAACAGTAGGGGAAAACGGCAAAATAAATCGCCTAGGAAGAGGCGCAACGACCACTTTGCCGCCTAGATATACATTACCACAACTGTTACAAAAAACTTCCTCCATCACACCAGCATACACACCTTGACCTCTTTACGAAAATAAAATTCCTATATTTTTGCTGGTTCAAGACAATTTTACGGCCACCTTAGCACGAATTCTTGTCGGATACAAGGGGCTCCCTAACACCTCTTCCTAACCGATTTATTTTGTTAATTACACAATATTTTCCTTTTCCGTGTTATACAAATCTTTCCAATATCGCCATACTTTGCATAAATGACGTACAAAAGGATATTAACCAGACATATCCAAAATTAAACCGCTAAAAAGAGGCGTTAGAGAGCTTCCTTAACCAACGAGAATGCCGATCTTGAAGCCAGTGACGTAATTTATCTTTATTCTTGCTATCCTGAGGCGATTTTATTCAGGCTAAGGGAGCAGTAGTGAAGGGGTTAATGAAGGCTGTGGCAGGTATTCTCGTCAGTTAAGGAAGCCCCCTGACACCTTCCCGCTAAAACCTTTTTCGACGGTATTTGTTTTGTTTATTACTCCTTGCTATCCTGTTCTGGGTTATACAAATCCTTCCAACACAGCCATACCCTGCATATGCGTACAAAGCAGTATTAACAGCCGCATCCAAAAATAACTCGGTAAGGAAGATGTGTTAGGTAGCTTCCTTAACCGACCAGAATACCAGCCTGAATCTAACCCTCCAGTTCGAATAGTCTCCCTCAAGGTGAATAAAATCGTCCGGAGATAAAGAATAAACTAAGAAGACACTAAGATCAGTCTATCAAACTACTTAATATTATTCTTGCTGACTCCAGACGATTTCATTCAGCTCGGATTTTTCAAGCTGGAGGGTTTTGATAGCCACATTTTCGTCCGGCAAGGGAGCTCTCCAGTACTTCTTTCTTAAAGATTTATTTTTTTGGATATACCAGTATAGTATCTTTTTGTCCTTTATCTATGCAGAAAATTAAACAAAAAAGGATATCAAGATTTAATAAGAAAAATAAATCGCCCAGGAAGAGGTGTTAAGGAGCATCCTTACCCAACGAGAAACTGGCCTAGAGGTAACAAAAAAAGCTAGGAAGAAC
>JAGKTI010034683.1:0-10000 GCA_018397915.1 Birgus latro | reverse complement strand
AACGTGCTCGAAAATGGGCACTCGGGGTCAAAGTTAAGGTCACCAAAATGGCAGCCATAGGTCAACTAGTTTTTTATTGCCTGCCTTTAGCAAGGCGGAGCGGTAGGGTAATGTTTTTGCCAGTGTGTGTGTGTGTGTGTGTGTGTATCTTTTACCATTGTGTGTGTATCTGTTGCCATATCTCATGAACGGCTTAAGCTATCAACATGAAACCTTCAATGTATCAAGATATGGCCAAAATCTTGGGTAAATTCGAAAATGGGAGCAAGGGGTCAAGGTCAAGGTCGCCAAAATGGCTGCCAAAGGTCAACTAGTTTCTTCAAGATGGATTGGCTGTTTGTGAAATACTGTGACTGAATTCCGTAGGGTTTTGTGAATTGTCTTCACATTTGGTTTGTAGGTAGTTTGTAACTTAGGCAACATCACATTCTGGCGGGCGATTAGCATTCCGCTCCTGAATGCTTTTCTTTCATATTAATATGGATTGGTATTTGGTGAAACGCGGTGACTGATTTCCGTAGAGTTTTTCGATTCCCCCCCCCTTTTTTTTTTTTGCCCTCCCCTCTTTAGCAAGGCAAGACGATATTGTTTTTGTCGATGTGTGTTTGTGTGTATGTTGTCATAATATCTCGTCTTCAATTTTGGTTTGTAAGTAGCTTGTAATTTAGCCAACAACATATTTTGGCGGACAATTGGCATTCGGTCCCCGTATGTTTCTGTTTCATCGTTCGTGTTACTACTACTACTACTACTACTACCGTTCTTTTTTTTTCTTCTTCTTACCATTATTATCATCATCATCATTATCATCATCAACAACTTCAATTCAAGATGCAGGACTGTCGCGAATAAGTATAAAAAGGAGACGTCTGGATCCCCCCTTTTAAACCTGTCATGGTCAACAGCTGTAGTATTCTGCTTCAGTCAATGCCAGACGATTTTATTAACCTGGGAGTGAAGTACGGCCACCTGTGAGTTAATGATTTGGCTACGGTGAGTTTTGAGCTGATTAAACCATCCGGCTAAAATTATAATCAATACAACTTTCCTTATTCTCGGCCAAAATGTTGGCTGTGGCAGTATCAACATTTTTGGGTGGTGCTGTAGGTTTCCCTCCAGTATGGTCACATGGTCTGTCATTAGCCATTATAAAACGTGAAGTAGGTAGTATGCAGTTAAACAGTCATCAGTGGTGGATCTGGCCCTATCAGGTGGTGAAAGGACAAGTAAAGAATACACTGCATGCCTCTTGATTCTCCTGTTAGTGTAATTTTTAAGGAATGAGAGGGATTTGACATCATTATTGTTTTTGTGTGTGTGTGTGATCCAGGATTACATCGGCGTATTAAGTTTACGACATCGCAGCAACTACCACCACCGGGTAAATTATAAGACTACATGGTCCTGGCACTGACAAAAAAGTATAAATGAATTTTGCATGTTGCTCCGATGCTAGGTGGTGCGGGGTGTGCTGATCCCAGCTGGCCTGGTGGTGTCGTGTGTGTTCCTGGCTGCCACGCTGCTGTGCCATCTGTGTGTGCCGATGCTGAGGGACCTCCACGGACTCTGCCTTGCCGCATACGTGGCTGCACTTCTGGTGGCAGACGCCACGCTCTTCCTCACGCAGGCCTTCTCAACATTCTTCACCCCGGCTGCCTGTATTGCAATGGGTAGGTTAACTGTGATGTTACTAATATCATGTCAATAATCCAGTGACGGATCCAAATTGGGGGTTAGAAGAGGCCGCCCCTCCCCTCTGATCTCTGACCTGCTCAGGTTAAGGCGTATCTCACCGCTCTTCCCTTCAGATGGCTCAGAGTTTATTCAAATCTTCATGGTGGAAGAACAAGGTGAGTTTACCTGTTATTTGTTATTGGTGCGTAGGCTTAGAAATCGGGAAGAACAGCGAGGTAGTTAATGTTTTAGTAACAGGTTAAAGGTCGAGAAAATGAGTCTGGTATGGTGAATACTAAGGCAATGTTTGTTGAGGAAGTGGAGGTGAAGCGTTACACAAGGTACAGTAGATAACTCAGAAACTAGGATGGTCAAGGTTGAGACCTGGTTAGATGATAATGATGGCTTCCAACCAGTCAAGGGAGGGTGCAAGGCTAAGATGAGTAACGCACAGAAACTATCAGTTTAACCTCAAACTTGTCAAGGATTTGTTGATTAGGCATCAGAAGGAATTCTGTACTAAGGTTTCTCAGAGGAAGTGTTTCTACATTCCTGGGTGTAGAATACAAGACGTGACTGAGAAAGTTGATGACTTAACACCTTGGAGGACTCGTTCTTTCTTACTGCGAGAGGAAGTAAATATGTAACTTCTGGCAGGCCAGAGGAGATATTTAGGAGATACTTAGGACGTATGAGGACCTTATTAGGAAGATCAAAGAAAGCCATAGGTAGTTAGCTATTTGAAGTTTGTTACCTAGATCTGACGTTGGTTCTGTGATTTTCAGTAAAAATGACAGTAATCAATAGTAGGCTAGAAGGTCTGTGTAGAACGGAGAGTGTGATATGGAAAATGTTAGTCATGACTGGATTATGTATTGTAAAAGTGGACTTCACATCAACAGAATAGGAAAAGCTCGATTAGGTAGGTTCTAAATGGCAATGTTAGACATGCAATACATAGTGATGGAGAGGTGGAAAGAGGAACAGCTTATGGCGTAGCTGTTAACAGTCCAGTTCCTGAGGCTAATGATGATAGGGTAAGTGAGACTAGGTCAAATCACCAGGCGTGTCAGGTTTACATGACCTCACCTCAGGTACAGGTAGACAGTCAGGGGATTTCTGGTGAGGCATGGAATGTCACATCAGCGGCTTGTAGGGAAATGTCATCTTTACTGAGGTTTTAAACAATTAAACAGAGCTAGTTTTAGTGGGTTTCACATCCTTGTTAGATCCAGTTGTACTACGAATATTATGAATATGATGTGAAACGTACTCGTATTATTTCAAAACGAGATAAACTAATTACTTGTGCAATTACTGAAAATCTTGACATAATTATTATTACAGAATCATGGTTAAACCTTCGTGCCAAGCACCTTGTTGGAGAAGTATCACTCCATACTATAAAATATTTGAAATATCGCGACTCCCTAAAACTGGCTGGGGAGTTTTAACATACATTAAAAACATATAAATGCAATACAGTTCGGTGTATGATTCTTTTCTACGTCGAAATTTTCGCCGAGAGTAATAAACCCATTCTTATCGGTACATTATATAGATCACCCAAGTAAGTTGAGGAGAATGATAAATTACTGTACGACAAAATAAAATCAGGCATAGAGGCTGGCATTATTTTAGCGTACTTCAATAATCTAAATATCAACTGGAAAATTTCGTGTGCAAAGACAGGAGGGAACAGGTTGTTAGAACCAGAAGTTGACGCATTTTTAAAAGTTAGGCAGTGAATACACCGACACGTGGCAATAATATGCTTAGCTTTGCCCTCGCACTTTGATCTAAAAATTTTGTGTGAATCTGTGAAAAATTTAATAGCCCTGCCGCACTGATTTTTTGAAGAGTATTTTGCCTCCCCTGAATCTTTTTTTATGACCCATGTAAATTGTACCTTATATGATGCTTGCAGCATGGCTCATGCAGATCTTTACTGTGCCTCATATGAGGTCTGTAGCTCGGCAAGAGTTAACAGTGACCAAAATATCATGAGAATTTATGTAATATGAACTGTAAGTCTAGTATAAATGGACTCATAATTCCAACCTTCAAAAAAGCTTATATCGTTTATATGAGAAACGATATTATCACCACCATCTGGATTAAGTTACTGCTGGTAGATAACACTGAAGAAAATATGGGAAATATTCATTAAGCAGTTGATCTCTATTGCACGGAAAAATATACCGAGAAAAAAAGAAATTATCCTATTAATAAAACAGCCAGGATCTCGAAGAGTACTGAAATAATTGGTCATAAGAGAAAAGCATACAAAAATTATAAACGTACAGGAAATCATGATGACAGTACTGAATATTTTAAACTGCTGCGGAAATGTACGAAAACTATCTCGAAAACTAAACGAGACCAAGAGGCAAAGGTTTCTTGTGAAGCAAAGTCAAATTCAAAGAGAATTTTTCATTATGTAAGAAGTAAGGAAAGTGCAATAGATAGTACAGGTCCTTTATTAATCCCAGAAGATGATTTCGTTCATGATTACCAGACAGTAATAACAGTACTTAACGACTCCTTTCAGTGTTTTCACAAAAGAGAATAACGTACACATTCCCGTCCCACAGTGGCTTTTCTTAGGAGCAGAAGATAATAAATCATCAATCAACAAAGCGACAGGGCATGAGGTAATACATCATCGCCAGAAAATCGACCCAGATAAATCACCCGGCCCAGACCAGATATCTCCTCGCGTACTTCATCAATACATACAATTAGCCTTCCCTATAACTAAAATATTCACTAAATCATTAACTGAAGGAAGAGTACCTGATCAATGGAAGATCGTTACTACATCACCATTCTTTACAAAGGGAGATTAGAAACTGCCACAGATTACCGACCAATTAGCCTAACGTCATGAATCTGTAGAGAGGCGGCTTGCAGTCTTCGTGGACCAGGTTCGAATCCCGGCTGGGTCAGGGAATAGTTTATGGATTTGAATTTCATAAAAGCAGACTTTCCTGATCTACCAGAAGACCCGCCGACATGTCGTAGAAATACTCCTCCATTACCAGTACACCAGGCACGTATGAGACAGCCCTGGCTTGTATTCATTATGGACGGTGGGTGTTAGCACCGAAGTGGTGCCATGTAGAGGTGTATGGTATGTAGGAGGGCTACTGGGCCTTGGGAGCAGTCTGTGAAGCCTATGCCCTGAGTCAGACACATGAAAAAAAAACCCAGTTACTAAGCGAATTTTTGAAAAAAAAAAAAAAAAATCAAGTTAACATCGCCGTATTTCTTATTAAGCATAATCTTATACCAGATAATCAGCATGGGTTTGATAATAACAGATCATGACTTACATACTTGCCTGAATATAATAAAATGAAGAAAGATAACTGGACGCAATAATATCGTCGGATGTCATCTACCTAGACAGAAAGCGTTTGATAAGGCGCCCCAACTAATACTGCTGGATAAACTAAAAGTACACGGCCTCTCGAACAACTTACGTTCATGGTTTAGTTATTGGTTAATGAATCGCAAGCACCTTGTATTGGTAAATGGCGAATCATCAGATCCGTGACTGAGAAAAAAGGACTCATTTCAATTGCAGCGAAATTTGAACATGGCATGAAGACTGAGGGATGAGTATTTATGAAAGCAGACAGTAAATCTTTACAAAACAACCTGAATAAGTTAATAAACTGGACTGAAGAGTGGCAGATGAAATTTAATATATGTAGACTTTAATGCACTTCGGCATCGAAAATAAGTAAATAAATAAAATATGAATACCACATGTTCGAAACCCCACTGACGGAAGTTAAGGATACGAATGATTTAGGAGTTATAAGCAACAACCTTAGATACTCTAAAGTCTGAACAGTGTACTGCAGGCAGTAACTAGACAGACAAAGTGTCTGGCTTCATTACAATTAACCTCCAACATAAAACGCCTGATGGAATCTCTGTAAGTTCTATACGTTATTAGTTGGACCACATCTAGTATACTTTGTGCAGCGCACAGACACATAAGAATGATCCCGTCGCCGCGAAATTTACCCTGCAAAGAGCGACACCAGAGTGTAAACATGTCCCCCCCCCCCCAAAAAAAAAGCGACGACTCACAGAAAATCGAATACAAGTATTTCAAATTCTTAACATATATCTGCCGATGTGATGTATGATAATTTGTTCAAAATTCAGAATAACGCTATGACTGGAGATAATGGACTGAAACTCTGACTTGAGAGATGCACCGCTAGTATAAGGAAATTTTTCTCTGCTATTCGCGTAGTGAAACAGTGGAATAAACTACCAGCAACAACAGTTGGTGCAAAAACAATTGATAAGTTTAAAATTCGACAAAGGCAAACATTTCGAGACATCAGACTACAGCTGAATCTTGTTTATTTCTAGGCTGTCGTGCACGCTGACGACAGTGAGCCGTTTACTTCTCTGTCTATTGCCAGACGCCTCAATCTCGAAAGGGGTGAGCACAGACAAATCGCCTCCATGTCGCCCTGTCCAATGCCATTTCACTGCCTTGCTTCCTGCTCACACTTCCCTCTCTCATATACCTCTCCACTCCATCCCTCCATCTCATCCTCGGCCTCCTCTCCCTCTCCCCCCCTCTACCTCACTCGAATACACTCTCCTCGTTAGTCTCTAGCTCTCCATCCTCTCCACATGGCCAAACCACCTCAGCGTATTTCTCCTAACACTTTCTATCACATCCAGCTCCACACCACAGCGCTCCTTCACTTCCTCATTTGTCAGTCTGTCTCTCCATGTAACTCCACATGCTCCTCTCAGATAACTCATTTCCACTGTTCTCACTCTTGACTTGTGTCCTCCACTTCCGTAGGTTAGAGTTGGTATCACAGTACTGCCATGCAGTGACTTTTTTACTTCCATGCTCACTTCCCTGTTCCTTATCACTGCTTTCAATGAACCGGCAACCTTTCTTTCCTCTTGTACCCTTTTAAGAACTTAACCCTCTAAACTTCCATTCCTACTCATCACACTACCCAAGTACTTAAACACACACACATTTTCCACTTCCTCCTCATCCAGCCCCACTGTACATGCAGTGACTTCATTTTTTTTGAAGACCATAACTTTACTCTTCCTTACATTCACCTTTAGATTCTGTTTCTTACACACACTCCCGGACTCATTTACCAAGTCTTGCAGTTCCCCTTCGTCTTCACTTAACAATACAGTATCATCTGCAAACAACAGAACAGGGAGTTTCCAAGCACTGCCCTCTCTCATAGGGTAACTAGAACATCCACTGCCCTACCTTGTATCTCTTTTATAACCCCGTCCATATACATACTGAACAACTATAGGGAGATGACACATCCCTGTTTTAGTCCAACATTCAGATTGAAAAATTCACTCAGTTCACTGTCCACACGCACTGCAGCCTTATCACCCTCATACATACTCTTCACGGCAATCAGCAACTTCCCAAAATACTCCATATATCCTTAATGCTTTCCACATTCCTTGTCTTTCCACCCTGTCATATACTTTCTCCAAATCCACGAAGGCTGCATACAATTTCTTTCCTTTCTCTAGAAACTTTTTCACTAAAGACCTCAGAATGAATATATGATCTACACAATCTCTTCCATTCCTAAAACTTCCCTGTCCTTCTCCAACTAATTCCTCTTTTTTTTTTTTTTTCCCTAACTCGGTCAATAATTATCCTTCCATATACTTTTCCTATTACGCTAAGAAGACAAATGCCCTTTGATTACCTCACGCTTCTTTTTTTCCCCTTTTCCTTTGTAGAGGGGAACAAGTACACCTGACTTCCAATCCTCCAGGACTCTACCTTCCTCCCAGGCCAATCTACACAATTTCCATATCCATTCTACTACTGTATCTCCCCCATGCTTCAGCATTTCACCACCTACTCCATCAATTCCTGAGGCTTTCCCTATTTTGACTTTCTTCATTGCTTCCACTACTTCCATCCTACTGATTAGTTCCTTTCTTCACACCTCCCTCCTCCTCCTAATCATTCCCCAGCCACTTATACTCGCATTATTTTCGTTCTCTATGTTCAACAATTCCATAAAGTGTTCTCTCCCTCTGCTCACTTTTTTTCCCTTCTCCCTTTCAGTATACCATTTTTATCTTTCACTCCTCTCCTTACTTCTTTATCACCCTAACTCTTTACTTCTTTACAGAACATTTTCTTACATTCCCTGCACTAAAACCTACTTTCCAAATTCTTCATTCTCTCTCTTCATATGCTCTCTTACTAATCTTTTCACCTCTCTCTTCCTCTCTACATATGTCTCTCAGTTTCCTCCACGCCCCTGTTTATCCTTTATTGGGAGAATATTCGGAGACTGTATGCTGTTCCTCTCCTGCCTCCTCTATCAAAAATTTCCATAGTTGATTTTTCCAACAAGTATAGTGTTTTTCTATCATTTTTCCTGTGGAGTTTGCCGAATGGTGTGGTGGGTGGGGGAGAGCCTTCCTCTTTTCTATCCGTTTCTCTTACACGTTGGTTAGATCTTCGTAGAATTAGCTTATTTTTCCAACAAACAACCTTGTAATGGGACAATAAGCCTCCTGTTATCTGTAATTCGTATGTACGCCTTGTACTCCCACTTTTTGAGGGGTGAAATTTGTTTCAGGCAACAAGCACGCAAAAATACTGAATCAAAACATATAATGTCGTATGAAGTTTACTCTACTTTTGAAGATTTGTAGCTTATGCTTGTAAAACAAACTGCTAATTGATATATATTTCTCTGTTATAAGTGTGAAGTTTAAATACATGATTGCCTTCAGTGAACACAGTGATGACGTTTAGGATTCTCCTTTTTGAGAAATACTGGACTCTTTCGTGAGACAGTAACAGTAACAGCTAGTCCCATATTACACCCTTAGAGGTATAGGGGCCCAAGGCTAGGCTGCAATAATCCAGTACATTTAAGAGTAGATAGGCTGGTCATCTAACCTGTTGAGTGGTGCTGTGGCCCCAGGCTCATCTAGACCTGAACTCAGTGGAATGCAAACTGAAGCTGCCCTTCTCCTCCAGTCCACCATCCTTCTTTTGGGGGTCTGGCTGGTAATTCATAATCCTATAATTATAGGGAACAGATGCTTCATATAAGAAACTGATAAAGTGGTAATTCTATTTATGTGAAAATATTGGGCGAGAGCCAATTTCAAAACTATTATTACACTATACTTCCTCTCGATGTCAAGTCACTTCCTATCTTCAGTCAGAAATGAGTCATAGCTCGGGAACCGGGAACCGACTGGACTGGAAATTGTTTTATCTTTCAAGTCAGAGCATTTTAACAGTACCTTGCCCTAACAAAAATTGCTCTACAGTGCACCGTTTTTGCTGTTATTGTAACAAACCAATAAACCAATATACCAACATAAAGAAATCGGATCATTATAATACAGATGACGAGTAAATATCCAGTTAGGGTAGTCTGATCTTGAGTGGGACTGGTTGGGTCTAAAAGGAGAAAATTACAGAATATAACTTATTACTGTATAGCTAAACCGAAGTCTGGCGCTCTATTTTGGGGGTTACAACCAGGAAACTTTCCAAAGATGGCTTAGGCTGTGACAGGAAGGAGTGTGAATTAACGTTCCTTCCACAGCGATAAAATGAGAACTGGTAATTAAATTCATGTTAGACTATGCTGTAACATTTATCGCAGGAACAGAACTTGTATGGTAAATACAATAATTTGGCGCATGTTTTGCTAAAATGTTTTGTTCCTAAACATCTGCACGTATTGGTTAGGCACATATTTACTGTTCCCGGGAACTTCCATTTTGTGCGAAAACTGCAAATGTCAAACAAAAGAATACTGAGTCATGTGGGTTTAACATTTGTGAGAAATACTGACGTTGGCTGATGTATTATATGGCGTCACTCCTTAGGTCGCATTCTTGTGGGTGCTCCTATTTCCTACCATTTTTTATTGCACACTAATATTATCTGGTATGTTGTCTGTTTCATCTTTTCAGTATACTATAAACTCTTCTTTTATCAGGATAACTCTGGCAATCTATTGCAGCTAACGCCAGATTATTTTATTAAGCTGAGAATGATAGGACCCTGAATGTTAACAGTGGTACCCTTCTCACGGTTGGAATCATGCAAACATTATATTCTAGGTACTGCCAAACGATTTTATTCAGCTGGGAGTGAGTCACAGAGCCTGTGTCAAAAACGCTGAACATACCATATAAAAAGATATGGTATGATAAAACGTCCTAAGCCACAAAGAATATGGTTCTGTCAGTATTTCAGAATCAACTTTTTTATCACTGCTCATCATCCCCAGTCGTCACTTCT